>JAJOOG010011788.1:0-29655 GCA_029582565.1 Solanum infundibuliforme
AAAATTTATATATGTACCAAAGAACCCAAGATATGTTATATCTAGAATATATCATAAATAATATTAAAGAAATATTCAGATTAAAACAACTATCGGAAGAATATTACAATAAATATTATTATATTTTACCATGAATTTAGCACTACCACACTACCACTTCCATGAATTCCTTAACTACCAATTCCGCTACGAAATATGGTATCAGGGTACCACGCCACGTAGGTCCATCCACACCCTGTGGATGGCCTCGGTGGGTCATGGCCCCCGAAACCAAGCCACAGCCACAAACCACGAGGGCACAAGATGGCCTATGGTCCCATCCAAGGTCCGTGGATGGGGGCTTCGTGGTTGGTGCCAGTTTTCTGTCCAAATCGGCCAAAGTGAGGGGTGGTTTGGTAAATTCCTCCCTTGGTTAGTTTGGGTCATGGACGGTTATTTTTGTTTTATTAAAATATTTTAAGGGTTTTTAATGTATTAAAACATATTTTAGACTTTATTATTTCAAAATCCAAAATCAAAATCTCCCTTCCCCTCCAACAAATCTCTCTCTAGAAACCTCCATTAGAGGTGAAGACTTCAAACTTCCAAGGTCAAGACTTCAAGTTTAGATTTTCATGGGATTATTCCATTAAAGGTATGGTGGTCTTCATCCTTGACTTATTATCTTTCGAGGAGCCAAGTTCAAAAGTGATTTCAAATATTCAAAGTTTCCCCAAAACCCTAGCTTTCAATCTATGTATGGGTTCTATTCAAAATGATTTCTAAAGGCATTATTGCATTGAGTTGTGAATGAGTTGTCGATTTAAAGATGAATTAAGATGAATTCCTCCTAGAACCCTTGTTTTCCCCCAAATTCCTAAGTTGTGATTTGTGATTGGGATTTGATTGATTATGAATTATGTGGGTTGTTTATGTGTATATGGATATAGAATGATGAAATTATGCTATTGCTCTTGCCAAATTGTATTGATCTAAGGTGTGTGGGTGAATGTGATTCATGACCCTTGAATGGCAAGTTATGATCAAATTACATATTGAAGTAGAATTGTGCTTGATCTACTGATTCACTTGAAAGGTGGAGGCATTTACTTGCTATGTATATTGTCGTATTGAATTGATGGATATCTTCCTTGTAACATTATATATGAAGGATCTATGTATGATCATGATGTAAAGAGCATATGTGTGTGAATTCAATGATAGTATAATGACCATATTTAGAATAAAATTGTGTTATTGATAGAAAGTATATTCTCTATTAATACTCATAAATGATGATGATGGAGTCTAAAGGATTTTCTTCTATGAATTGTATATGTTGAATCAATAGGCTTAGGAATCCTTTCTTGTATATTGAATGTGTCATTAACTAAATGAATATGAATCGATAGGCTTATGTCATTCCTTTCATAAATGATTGAATGTAATGACTACCCTTGACTTGATAGGCTTTTGGCATTCCTTTCCTAATGAGTCAATATACCATGAATCGATAGGCTTATGGCATTCCTTTCTTGAGTATCATAATGTAATGAGGAACCATGAATCAATAGGCCTATGGCATTCCTTTCATAAGGACTCTAGAGCTTTCCTAATAATGAAAAATGATTAGATAGGCTTATGACATTCCTTTCATGTGTAATGATGTGACTTGAGTCGATAGGCTTATGGCATTCCTCTGAAGTACAATAATGTAATGTGGATAAAATACTCTATGGGAATGTAGGCTAAGCACCGAGTGGATATGGTAAGATGGAAACTCTCCCAATGATAGTGTAGGGTTCCAATGAACATCTTCCTATCCCATAAACTATGTGCCCACATAGGTCCTAGCTTGTGGAACCACTTAAGCTAAATATTACCGGTCTTACTTTAGGCAACTAGACCACCTTTTACGGTGTGGGGTAATATGAAACCGGATTCCATGTAAAACTCACATGCTCTATGTTGGTTAAACGCTTATTCCCATCATGTGAGATGTGCATTATGGTTTCTTGATGAGTTCTATGAAGTGTAGGTGGTAGTATGGGATGCTATCCATAAACTTCACGAGTAGGCTTAGAGAAGGTCATAGTGAGTTCTCTAAGTTTTAATGACTATTGTATGAAAGTCCTCTAAATGAAGTTAATGAAGAATGTGAACTCTTATATAGTTAAATGTAAATGATGCATGCTATACTTGAATTGTATTATGAGTTACTTCCTTGTTATGACTTATTCTATATGAATGTGCCTTGTCTATGGTGACATCAAAGGAGTACTTAGTGTGGGTAGTAGTATGTGATGCTACTTGCACATTGCACAAGTATGACTTTGAGTTGTCCTAGATGATGGTCCTTATGTGTTGATATGACTTATGTAATGTCTATGTCTCTTATGTATGAGTATGGTATGAAGATGGAAATATTGAATGGTCAGTTCACTTATGGTGACTTTAACGTGGTACTTTGGTGTGGATATGGGACGCTATCCATACATTGCACAAGGTATAGCTTGAGGGTTACTTGAGGTGAAGGCTTAATGTGAAGGTAATGGGTTATATGTTGATTATGTTTCTTATGTGGTTTAAATGACTTGTGTGATGATTATGTCTTATATTATGCCTCTTATGCTTATGTTTATGAAGGTTTTATCAAAATGGCATATATCATGACTTTCAAATAAAATGTCCCTTTTAAGCATGCTTTTGCATGGCTATCATACTTAGTACTTAATTGTGCTAACCCATTCTTGTTCTATATTTACTACAAGTGTAGGTTCCGGTATTTGAGTGGTTTACTCTAGTGATGCTTGGATTGAGAATTCCTCCAATATTTGGTACGTCCTCATAGATCGAGGACAAGTGTTTAGATATTCCTTTCTTTTCATGTAATAGACTATTGTGAAGATTTCAATAGTAAGGGGTCGTGACCCTAATTTTTTTCAAGTATGTTGTTTAGATAGTCATGTGAGACGATAGACTTCTCCTTCCTTTTAAATGATTTGATTGTTGGATTTATAAATAAAAGTTTTTAATTCCGCACTATTTATAAGTATCTTATGTTATGAATGCTATGAAGCTTGTATAAGACCCCCCTTCGGGGTCGAGTACGTCATGTCAATTTCGGGGTGTAGACTCGGGTTGTGACAAACATGGTATCAGAGCACAAGGTTTTGGGAATGGTTTTTAGGTAGATCTCTCATAAGCCACGTCTAGTAGAGTCTTGTTCATCAGTGTGTTGGATTGAGTCGCGACACATCTATGAGCGAGAAGCTATAGGACGTTAGAAAGGTACACTTCTTTCATATTCTTCAAGTTGTTCCATAGAGTTTACCTCTAGAATGTCTCTCTCTTATTCCTTATTCGATGGTCTTTAGGGTATGACCACTGGAAAAGAGTATGCTAGAAGGTGTGAGGGAGGAAGGTTGGTTGTGATGCCAATTATAGCTATGTGACTTGATAGATGTGTGATGATAGATTATGATATTGACTTTACTATGAATGGCTTGCTTTATGGTTACGCTTAAGATGATGATAGAACCCGGCTTAGTTATGATCAGTTTTGATGTATGTCGAAAGAGTTGATAAAATGTGGTGTTTTAGAAGGTCTTGATGGGATGAGTGAGTAGACTTCTCCTAAGAAGTGTAGAAGTTTAATTCACCTCGGTTTAGAATCATCTTGTGTGATGAGTGTGAGGATTTAGTGATGTTTTTACTCCGACCATAGAATGAAAAAAAGTGAAGGTTAAAAGAGTTTGTATAGGCTTACTCGGGAGATAATGTTCTTAGATGGTAAGGCCTTTGAGTGTCCTTGATGTTCATGAATTAATCTTGCTTGATGTTCTCACCTTAAGAGGTATAGTGAGTCCGAGGAGTTTAGACCCGGTGTGGTGGACTCATATAAGACCTTGAGTGGTGTTGGTAAGGTTGTTTGTGAGCAAGAGTTGCTTAATGAGGACCTTTCTAGTCTAAAGGCACTGGTAAGTGATAGTTCCTTTTGGTTGTGAATGTTGTATTTAGGTTCCTATGATGTTTTTATGATAGCCTTAGTTCAGTTTTCTCCTAAGTGGGGGATAGTATGTTGAATAGTAAGGTTGTTTTGAGTTCTGATATCCTTATCTCTTTCCTTCTATTCCTATTCAAGCTTGAGGCCAAGAGTTCGTTGTAGCTTGTTTCATGTTTTGGAGTCATGTGTGATTTTATGTTTCCATAGTCTCCTTATGTTATGCATGTTCTTAATGAGTAGATGGTTGAATGAGAAAATGAGTTTATATGAACTATGTCCCTCTTGTTGATATGCATTTAGTATGAGTAGTCTATATGCTTCAAAAGGTTAAATTGTCGAACATGCCTAATGTGTTTTTATGAAGAAATTGCATAATTTGCTTAATGATGTTGTGATGAGCATGATATAAGTTGGAGAGGGAAATTTCTCCAATTAAATGAGAAATGTTGAAGTTATGATGCATAATAAGTTTGTAGATATAGTTCCTACTTTCTTCCATTGCATTGAGTTTATAGATGTGGAGTTGATGTTTCCTCCTAGTTTTGTGCAGTTGTTTATGATGTTGCATGCATGATGGGCTGCTAGTCTTGAGCCATTAACTCCTTAATGTGTTTTAAGTGTCATTCAAGGATGAATGTTTTTAAGTGGGGGATAATGTAACGACCCGTAAAACGAATAAGTGAAACTAGAGCCTCACTTGTGTGTGTTTGAGTTTGGTGTGAGGTTTGAGGGTTTTTAATGTTGTCCTGAGCCATGGTTGAGGGGTTTAGGGGTTAATGACTCAAAACATCAAGGTACGACTCCTCAAGGACCACACGAAGTGTCCTTGAGGAGGACCCCAAGTCTAACCCCCAAGAACCCTTGAATTCAATAGGCTGCCCAAATTTGGGAGAACCACGGAAGTGGACCACGCCCCGTATGTCCATCCATGCCCCGTGGATGGCCTCCGTGGGTCATGGCCCCCAAAACCAAGCCACATCCACAAACCACGAGGGCATAGGACGGGCCGTGGTCCCATCGATGGTCCGTGGATGAGGGCTTCGTGGTTGGTGCCAGTTTTCTATCCAAGTCGGCCAAGGTGAAGGGTGGTTTGGTAAATTCCTCCCTTGGTTAGTTTGGGTCATGGACGGTTATTATTGTTTTATTAAAATATTTTAAGGGTTTTTAATGTATTAAAACAAAGTTTAGAGTTCATTATTTCAAAACCCAAAATCTCAAAATCTTCCATCCCCTCCAAAAGCGCTCTCTCTCTGGAAACCTCCATTGGAGGTGAAGACTTCAAACTTCCAAGTTCAAGACTTAAAGTTTTACAAGAGATTTTCATGGGATTCTTCAATTAAAGGTATGGTGGTCTTCATCCTTGACTTATTATCTTTCAAGCAGCCAAGTTCAAAAGTGATTTCAAATCTTCAAAGTTTCACCAAAAACCCTAGTTTTCAATCTATGCATGGGTTTGATTCAAAACGATTTCTAAAGGCATTATTGCATTGAATTGTGGATTTAAAGATGAATTAAGATGATTTCCTCATAGAACCAATATTTTCCTCCCAAATTCCTAAGTTGTGATTTGTGAATGGGATTTGATTGATTATGAAGTATGTAGGTTGTTTATGTGTATATGGATATAGAATGATGAAAATATTTTATTGCTCTTGCCAAATTGTATTGATCTAAGGTGTGTGGTTGAATGTGATTCATGACTCTTGAAGGGAAAGTTATAATCAAATTACATATTGAAGTTGAATTATGCTTGATCTATTGATCCACTTGAAAGGTGGAGGTGTTCAATTACTATGTATATTGTGGTATTGAATTGATGGATATCTTCCTCGTAACTCTATATATGAAGGATCTATGTATGATCATGATGTAAAGCATATGTGTGTGAATTCAATGATAGTATAATGACCATGTTTAGAATGTAATTGTGTTATTGATGGAAAGTATGTTCTCTATTAATACTCCTAAATGATGATGATGGAATGTGAAGGATTTTCTCCTATGAATTGTATATCTTGAATCGGTAGCCTTAGGAATCCTTTCTTGTATAATGAATGTGTCTTTGATTTAATGAATATGAATCGATAGGCTTATGTCATTTCATAAATGATCTAATGTAATGACGACTCTTGAATCGATAGGCTTATGGCATTCCTTTCCTAATGAGTCAATATACCATGAATCGATAGGCTTATAGCATTCGTTTCATGAGTATCATAATGTAAAGAGGAACCATGAATCGATAAGCCTATGTCATTCCATTCATGAAGACTCTAGAGCTTTCCTAATAATGAAACATGATTCGATAGGTTTATGTCATTTCTTTCATGTGTAATGATGTGACTTGAGTCAATAGGCTTCTGGCATTCCTCTCAACTACAATAATGTATTATGGATAAAATACTCTATGGGAATGTAGGCTAAGCACCGAGTGGATATGGTAAGATGGAAACTTTCCAAATGATAGTATAGGTTCCATTGAACATCTTCCTATCCCATAAACTATGTGCCCACATAGGTCCTAGCTAGTGGATCCACTTAAGCTAAATATTACCGGTCTTACCTTAGGCAACTAGACCACCTATTACGGTGTGGGGTTGTATGACACCGGATTACATGTAAAGCTCACATGGTCTATGTTGGTTAAACGCTTATTCCCATCTTGTGAGATGTGCCTTATGGTTTCTTGATGAGTTCTATGAATTGTGGGTGGTAGTATGGGATGATATCCAAACATTGCACGAGTAGGCTTTGAGAGTGTCATAGTGAGTTCTCTAAGTCTTAATGAGTATTGTATGAAAATCCTCTAAATGAAGTTAATGATTAATGTTGACTTTTATATGCTTAAATGTAAATGATGCATGCTATACTTGGATTGTATTATTAGTTACTTCCTTGTTATGACTTATTGCATATGAATGTACCTTGTCTATCGTGACTTCAAAGGTGTACTTAGTGAGAGTAGTAGTATGGGATGCTACTTGAACATTGCACAAGTATGACTTAGAGTTGTCCTAGATGATGGTCCTTATGTGTTGATATGACTTATGTAATGTATATGTCTCTTATGTATGAGTATGGTATTAAGATGGAAAGGTTGAATGGTAAGTTCACTTTTGGTGTCTTTAATGTGGTACTTTGGTGTGGATGGTGGTATGGGACACTATCCATACATTCCACAAGGTATAGCATGAGCGTTACTTGAGGTGAAGGCTTAATGTGATGGAAATGGGTTATATGTTGATTATGTTTCTAATGTCGTTTAAATTACTTGTATATTGATTATGTCTTATATTATGCCTCTTATGCTTATGTTTATGAAGGTTTTATCAAAATGGCATATATCAGGAGTTTCCGATGAAATGTCCCTTATAAGCATGTTTTGGCATGGCTATCATATTTAGTACTTAATTGTTCTAACCCATTCATCTTCTATGTTTACTACAAGTGTAGGTTCCGGCATTTGAGTGGTTTTCTCTAGTGATGCTTGGATTGAGACTCTCTCTAAGATTTGGTATGTCCTCATAGATCGAGGAGAAGTGTTTAGATGTTCCTTTCTTTTCATGTAATAGTCTTTTGTTAAGATTTCGATTGTAAAGTGTCATGACCCTATTTTGTTTCAAGTATGTTGTTTAGATGTCCATGTGAGATGATAGACTTCCGCTTGCTTTTAAATTTTTTGACTGTTGGATTTATAAAGAAAAAAATTAAATTTTGCACTATTTCTCAGTATCTTATGTTATGAATGCTATGAGGCTTGTATAAGACCCCATTCGGGGTCGAGTACGCCGTGTCGCTTTCGGGGTGTAGACTCGGGTCGTGACAAAATTCAATCAAATTCACAGAAAAACAGTTGCTGATAGACTCGCCGAATCTCTTTGGCGTGCTACATCGGGCTTACTGAAAGAATTGGCTCAAAATTCTCAGAAAAATTTGACATGTCGGCAATGGAAAGGTCTTTCGGTGAATTGCCGACAACATTCGCTGAGTAAGGATTAGCCCACCGAAAGTTATTATGTAATTAAGGATCAGGGGTGCAGACAAAGCGTGATCAAGAAGAACTATCGGCGAGTCACCTAGTGCTTTCGACGACCTCACGCTTTTCGCCGAAAGTTACAGAAAAAAACTACTCAAGTAGCATGTAATTAATGCGAGATGGGGAACTTCAGTGAACCGCCGAGTGGTTCGGCGACCTCAACCCAGCTCTCCGAATGACCCAACGTGCCTACTTTCAACCCAACTTCTCAAATTCAACCCCGCAACCCTCGAAAACAAAATGAAAGCACACACTTATCAAATTAAGCTCAGACCCAATAAAACCATTACCCCGGGATACTCAGACTTCTCCCGATTTTGCTAAATTTGGCCATTTTACGACATTTACCCTTAAGAATAACGTCACCAGCTTTATCATTTGGCAAATTACGTCATTTGGCACAAATACGGGTTACTTAGACTTCACCCGACTAGACTCAACAACATGCAAGCACAGCCCCACTTATTTAACCAATTTTAAAGCATAAAATTCTCGAGAATTCAACAATAAAGGCATTACGGGCAACATTATTAGATTAACACAGGTATTCTAGCATACAAACACTATCATAGAGGCCCATCACACATCACTAAGATAAGATCATTGAAAATGAGTACAAAATCGCTAAAAATAAACTCGGGGTTCGGAAAACCAACCTTAGAGGCCGACAAAAATTATTTGAAATGCTAGGCGACAAAGTAATCCACTCCGAACACAAATCTGACGACTAAAACACTGTAAAAGTGGAAGAAATATAGAAACTAATGTGCGGGTGTGAGTTTGGGAAGTTCAAAAGTGAGGGAAAGTGAAAGAGTTTGAAAGTTTAAACCTTTGTCCTTTAAAAATAGTCCAGTTTTTGCCCATTCGGAGATATTAGCTCTGCTCGCCGACCCAATTGGCGACACGCCGAGTGGGAAGTTACCTCTCCGAGTTTTATAGGACCTCCAGTTAATATGGGCGTCCAAACGGTGGACTAGATCGCGATCGCTGACCTGTTTGGTGATGTGCCGACTAGATCAGCTCGTCAACCTACACTTTGCTAACACTTTCTACACTGCCACCAGCACAATCAACACACCATTATTTCTAAAACAAAAAGAAAGTGAATAAACACTTGGGTTGTCTCCCAAGAAGAGTCATAGTTAACGTCGTGGCACGACGCAAGTTCCCACTTAAGTTCCATTAGTGCGGTTTGCCTCATTTTCATAAGGCAACTCCTCTTCTAGCTCTGGGTAGAGGTGGGACGACACTTAGTCCATTTGGGACCCGAGTAGCTGAATAAGCATGGAATGAGAGGATGTCATCTGGTTCAGCATCAAGACATTCTCTCTTAACTCTTCCAACACTCTATTGTGATTTTCAACTTTATGTAGAATGAGTAAGAGGACCTCTTCAACTTACCTACCCTCGTGTTTCTTCATCTTTCGACGCTCGTGAGGGGGGATGTACCTATCCTTCCTCTTGGACACTACCTCTAATTCCATGACTTTCTTGGTGAAGTCATCGAGTTGGGTTAACAATATGGCCAATTCTTGGTCTTTTTCGTTCTCCTTGTTGATCTTGGCCATGTTATCAAGGAGTTGGGCTGTAGTCTCATTGGAATGTTGCATCAAGCAGTCCGGAGAGAGTTGGTCAGCCACGATTCTATTTTTGGGGCCAAGACCCCAGTAGAAGCATTCCAAAAGCATCTTATCTGGAATTCCATGAGTGGGGCATTGCTGCAACATGGACTTTAACATTTGCCACAACTCATAAATGGCTTCACCCTCCAATTGCTTGAAATTTAGAATGTTATCCCTAAAAATCATCAATCCCAAATGAGGGTGATCCATTTGGTCACTGTTGCTACCAAACATGCTCCAATTCTCTACTCAAAACAGCAACAAACTAACATAAACTAAAAATTAAGTTCAGTTATAACTACCAAGAACAAAATCCAACTTAACTAAAAATTCTCAAGTAACACTACTCCCCGGCAACGGCGCCATTTTGATTAATATTGTTTCAAAGAAACTTCATCCAATACTAAGTGTCAACGATCGTTAGTTAGTAATATATCCCAACTAAGTGTGTTAGAGTCGAATCCCACAAGGAGTGGTACGTATTTGAGAATCAATAGACAATCATGAATATGTTCAAGTCAATCATAGGTAAAAACATTTACGAATAAAAGCATGGTTCATGTTTGGGGCAACACAAGTGTCATATAACATGGGTTTTTTTTTATTGTAATTATCAACTACAACAACAAATAACACGAAAATAATACGTATAGAGATGGGTTCTTGGGATGTGATTGGATTATGGGCTAAGGTAGACAAATGGGTGATTGCATTTAATAGTACATAGTTGTAAATCAGTGAATAAGCTAAACTTTAGTGGGGATAAACTTTCTCTTGAACAATTTACCCCGAATCAAATTGGTTTCTCTCGAACACCAATAAGCAGCAATTAAGAACCTACGCTTTAGTCGATTCACTCTTTCGAGCTGAATGTGTGGAAAAGGGTTTAGGATTCACTCTCTCGAGTTTAACCCATGACAACCCAATGCCCATAGACCATCAAATCAGTAATCTTGGTTTTAAAACCTTTCTCTCGAGCAAGCCAAAACAACGAAAGTAGAGTTGCATTTGCAACTACAACCCTTTAGATTAAGCGACAATTACTGAATGAAATCACTTTTAAACAACATGTAGACTATCAATTAACAATACCCAGCAGCTAAATCAACCCATATTCACATAATCACACCCTAATAATTAGGGTATTAGCTAGACATCATAGAAAGATAGAAATCGTTACCAAATTGTGTTTCCATCAATTGGGTAAGATTAATTTCGTCTTTACAAAGGTCAAGGTTGAAGAACCTCAAAGACCCACTTCTAATTTCTCAAAAATGGAAATCTTCAAAGCTAAGGAAAATATTGTCTCAATACTCTCAGTTCTAAGCTCTCCACTTCAAAACTCAAAACTAATAATAATTTGATTGATAAATAGATACTAAACTAAATCATCCAAAATGTATTTATAGTCGCCAAAAATGTGTTGCGAAGGACCATTCAGCGCAATAAGTCGGGATCGTCGATCCACTCGATGATTCGCCCATTGGTCAATTCCATAGCCTTTTTGCTTTGGCCTTCACCATCTTCAAGTTCTGTAACTTTGGGCGATATAGCATTGCATCGTGGAACCGTTCGGCTACTCTCCGACTGCTCCTTTCTATCACCGACTTGATTTTCTCCTTCATGGCTTAGCATGCTGGAACTTTAGGTGATATCATGGTCATTCGGTGACTTGCCTAATAAGTTAGGCGATCATCAGGCCTTCTTTTCTTCGTTCTTTCAACTGCCTTGTTCCTTTTTGCTCATTAGTGTCCATGCTTTGTTCCTCAATCTAAATACCTAAAAATCAAGGAACTACATCAGTTATAGGCATAAAATAAGAAGTTAAGGACACTAAATCTATTAAAATAAAGCGCTAAATGAGTCCAAACAGTGGACTCATCAATATTCTATAAGGACCAATATATTTGGGGCTAAGTTTCCCCTTCTTAACAAATCTCATAACACCCTTCATGGGTGAAACCTTCATGTATACCCAATCATCTGCTTAAAACTCTAAGTCTCTTCTCCTAACATCAGTATAGGATTTCTGACAACTCTACCCTGTTTTCAAACTTTCTTGAATAACATTCACTTTCTCCATAGCATGATGAACTAAGTCTGGTCCTATCAACCTAGCTTCACCAACCTCAAACCATCCAATTGGAGATCTACATCTTCTCCCATAAAGAGCTTCTTAAGTAGCCATCTGGATGCTAGAATGATAACTATTGTTATAGGCAAACATAATGAAAGGCACACATGCTCTCAACATGTCTTCTAAAGTTTAAATAGTGCACTCTACTTGACCATTTATTTGAGGATGAAAAACAGTACTCAAGTTCACCTTTGAACCCAAACCTTTCTAGAATGAATTTAAAAATTGTGCAGTAAATTATGCACCTCTATCTGAAATAATAGAAACTGGAACTACATGAAGTCTTAGTACCTCTTAAATGTATAACTTGGCATAATCCTCTACTAAATGGGTAGTCTTTACCGGCAAAATATGGGATGATTTTGTCATTCGATCAACAATAACCCAAATAGAATCATGTTGCCTGTGAGACTGCGACAAGCTAGTAATAAAATCCATATTGATCATCTCCCACATCCATTCTATAAATTCTATATTTTGAGCCATACCACCGAGCCTTCGATGCTCTACTTTAACTTGTTGACAATTCAGACACTTAGTAACAAACTAATTAATATCTTTCTTCATACTGTTCCACCTATATACTTCTCTCAAGTCATGATACATCTTTGTGGAAACTGAATGGATAGAATATCTGGAGCTATGAGCTTCGTCCATGATTTTCTCTTGAAGGCCATCAATCATTGGTACACACAACCTACCTTGATACCTCAATACACCATCTCCCCCTTGTTCAGAAGCCATTACTTTTTGCCTATGAAAATTTTCCTTCAGTTCAAGCAATATAGGATCTTGGTCTTGTTTCTCTTTTACTTGTGACACTAATTATGATTCAGCCCCATTCATCACCACTACTCCTTCTTCTATGGAATTCATTAGTCGAACTTCTAATCGTGCAAGTCTGTGCAAATCTTTCTTTAACTCTGTCTTTTCTTCCTCAACATGGGTGGTACTACCCATTGACAACCTACTCAAGGCATCAACAAAAGTATGAGCCCTACAAGGGTGAAAGAGAATACTCATGTCATAATTCTTGAGTAACTCTAACCACCTCCTCTATCTGAGATTAAGCTCTTTCTAACTAAACACATACTGAAGACTCTTCTGATCAGTGAACACATCCACATGAACACCATAAAGATAATGACACCATATTTTCAAAGCAAATACTACGGTTTCCAACTCGAGATCATGGGTTGGATTATTCTTCTATTGAACTTTCAACTGTTTGGAGGCATAAGTTATAACTTTACCATTTTGCATTAACACACAACCCAAACCAACTCTGGATGCATCACAATATACAACAAAGCCTTGTGTACCTTGTGCTAAGGTCAACTGTTGTGCAGTAGTCAACCTAGTTTTGAATTCGTGAAAGCTTTTCTCACAAGCTTCAAACCATTGAAACTTAACTGTTTTCTGAGTCAACTTAATCAAATGGGACGAAATGGATGAGAACCTGATGTGCCTCGAAATCTTGCCACATTTGATGCTTGAAAACTAAGTATTAATAATAGAATTGAGTGTATTTATGTGGATATAATGTGTTTGGTAGTGTTTGTACATGTGAAACGAATGGAAGTGAAAGACGATTATCTGAGTAGACTGAGAAGTGTCAGATATAGTTAACTTGCATGTAATTTGTAGACGTTAGTTGCCTGAAACTCAATTATGGAAGAACGTTAGATGCACGTTATGGGGAACACAATCCTAGTTTCAGTTAATTATTGAAACAACTTCAAATCTGATATCTTCGTCATTGTTGAATTAGAGTTACCTTACAATTTTGGCTACTAAAGCGTTAACGCTAAACCCAATTTTACTTTCAGTAATTGTTTATTTAGGAAATAATAATGACATTTGAGTAAAAAGCAACAGTGAAATCATTTTTGTAAAGAAATTGTTTGTGGGATCGATCTCAAGTCACATTGAGTTCTATAAATTGACTGCAACTGTTTATATGTCTTAATTGAGGTTTAGGTTTGGACATATCAAAACCCCTCGATTAGCCTTCTATAATATCCAGCCAACCCCAAGAAACTCCTAATATCAGTTGGAGATGTGAGTCTTGGCCAATTCTGCACTACCTCTATTTTCTGAGTATCAATCCTAATTCCATCACCGGAAACAATGTCGCCTAAGAATACCACAGACTCAAGCCAAAACTGACACTTAGAAAATTTAGCATACAACTCTCTATCCTTTAGAGTTTGGAGAACTACTTTGAGATTGCTAGCATGATCTTCTTCATTCCTCGAATAGATTAGTATGTCATCAATGAATACGATAACAAACATATCTAAATAAGGCTTGAATATTCTATTCATAAGGTCCATGAATGTTGCAGAACCTTTGGTCAAACCAAAGGAAATAACTAGGAACTCTTAATGACCATAGTGGGTCCTGAAAGCTATCTTAGGGATATCACTTTCTCGTATTTTCAACTGATGATAGCCAGATCTTAGGTCTACCTTAGAAAATCAAGTGGCAGCCTAAAGCTGATCGAAAAGATCATCAATTCTCAGAAGAGGATACTTATTTTTGATAGTAAACTTGTTCAACTGACGGTAATCTATACACATTCTAAGAGAACCATCTTTCTTTCTCTCAAATAAGACCGAAGCGCCCCAAGGTGAGACACTTGGTCGAATAAAACCTTTCTCTAGGAGATCTTTCAACTGCTCTTTTAACCCCTTCAACTTTGTTGGTGCCATCCTACATGTCGGAATAGATGTAGGACAAGTATCTAGAAGAATATCTATACTGGAGTTTATTTCTCTCTCAGGAGGGACTCCGAGAAGATCATATGGAAAGACTTCTGGGAACACTTTTACTACTGATTGAATTGGAGGTATCTCAACACTAGAGTCACTAACTTGGATTTAGTGATAGACACACCCCTTGGAAAGTAACTTTCTCGGCTTAAAGTACGAAATAAAATGACCCTTAGGAACTGCTGAACTATTCTTCCACTCTATAACTGTCTCATTAGGAAACTGGAATTTAACAACTCGAGTTCTACAATCAACTGAGGCATAAAATACATGAAGACAGTCCATACGTAGAATGACATCAAAATATACCATGTCAGACTCAACTAAGTCAGCCATGGTAGTCTTGTGATTGACGGAAATGGTACAATCACGATAGACTCTCTCTGCTAGAACAAATTCACCACCAAGGGTAGAAACACTGAAGGGCTCAAGAAGTTTCTCAGGAAGAACATCAAAATTCAGAGCAACATAAGGAGTCACAAAAGATAGACTCAAAGCATAAACATCAAACATAAAGACTTGGATAATACAAGTGAAAATATCTGACGAATCCTCTTGCTCTTGGCAACTAGTGATAGCATAAAGATGGTTTCCTCCTCCGCCTGCCCCTGTAGCTCTTCTAAATGCAACTCTGTTTGGTGGAACAACTGAAGAAGACTGGGTTCTATTGCCTCCATTACCATTACCTTGACTGTTCTTAAAAACACTCTCTCATAAAATGACCATATTTAAAGCAACCAGTGGAGCCGTCACAACACAGCCTAAGTGGCTCCAACCACACTTAGCAAATGCAGGAGTCTTAGTACACCTTCGTGTCATACTACCTTGAGAATGCCCAGGCTTAGCTCTGAAATATTGTGAATTATGATTTTGGAACTCACATTTGCTCCTTGGTGCGTGTGCACTAGCAGATGATGGAGCATGTCCCTTTTGTTTCTATTGGAATGATGATCGGTTGGCATTACTCTTCTGCTGTCCGAACTCATTCCCTGTCTTAGCTCTCTTATTTCGGAACTCTTCCCTATGTTTATGCTTCTCTTTCTCAACCTATTATATATGGATCATCAGCCTTGCAATGTCCATATCTCCTATCAGCATAGATGCCTTGCTTTCCCTGCTAGACAGACGAGACAACCCAACAACAAATAAACTCATCCCGCTTCTCATGTCAGCAACCATTTCTGGAGCATATAGAGAAAGTTGGGTGAACTTTAAGCTGTACTTAAGAACACTCATAGATTTTTTCTTAAGAGTAAGGAATTCTCATACCTTGGCTTCTCTCAGTTCACGGGGAAAGAAACGTCCCAAGAATGCCTCTTCAAACAAAGCCCAACTCACTAGTGGTGCTCCTTCATCTCTATTCTTTTTCTACTAATCAAACTAGATTCTAGCGACACCTTTCATTTTGTATGCAACTAGTTCAACCCTCTCAACATCAGCAACATGCATAATGTCAAAAACCTTCTGAAGGTCTTCAACAAAGTTTTATGGATCCTCAGTGACACTTGAACCAGTGAAGCTTGGAGGAATATTCCTTAAAAACTCACAGATCCTTGAAGTATCAGTTACTTCCTATCGATTCTCTCTCTGTCAAACTTCATTTGTCACACCTTAATTTAACATTCGGATAGCTTTACGGAACTCAGCATTCGTGACCTCTACTTGGGGTTGCACTTCTGGTGCATTAGGTACCCCTTGATCCTGTGGTTAAACATTCTTCCTAAAGGGACGACCTCTAACAGCTCTTCGTGCAGGCATGATATGAAAGACATGCGCAAGAAAGAATTAAAAGAAACTTTTTAGAGATAAAATTTATTGCATGAAATGAGTATGAAAGAAGTGAGATAGTTCCTCAGTGTCGCGACCTCCTAATTATAGATCTGGCGCGCTTCACACAGATAACTAGGAATCTATAGACACGACTTCATAGACTCCCTAGGACTATGGGCGGGACTGGCACTCGAGAACCATTGTTGGCCCCAACCGAACCCTTGGCCTGGCTTAACTCTTACCGGAAGACTTATATCATGATAAAAGAAAGTATTGAAATACAATCATAACTAAACTGTCTCAATAAATAACTGAGAATGTTTTAAAGATCAACATTCAACTGGCAAAAATGGCAACTCAAGTCTCAACATAACTGAAAGGAAATGGAAAGATTCATGAATTAGCATCAACTAACTGTCTATGAAGCCTCTAACAACTGAGATGGATGTCGAAACAAGACCCACGACATCCTAATGAACTAAACTGATAAAGCAATAAAATAGGATCCTCTAGAAGTAAGGAGGCTTACCAACAACTCTGAAGCTCCATAATCAATGATGCCCTAGGTGCTTTTCCTGGTTACTTATATCTGTATCATAAAAGATGCAGGTCAACTGGCATTAGTATTTTGAATTTACGAGTATACGAGGGGAATTCTATAACAAGAAACAAGCTTGAAAGGAATCTGAAAGAACATACCTGGGTTCAACTCAACTTAACTCATTTCAATATAAAGAAATAATATAAATGCAGTATAAAGGAAAGACTTTAAAACATGGACAAGAACTCTGTGTATTAAAGAATACAATAGTAACTCAGTTTGTATTCAAGGATACAATATAAGTTATGTTTGTATATTAAAAATACAATTAACTATGTGTATATAAGAATACAAAATATCTAGGTGGGAGTTTCTCTAATCGACAACCATCACTTAAGAGCTATGTGATGATACAACGTTTTGCCTCACGCTGCCAGGGCCATCCAATACCTTGTCAGGGGTATAGAACCTAACTACTAAGGGGATCTACTAGTCTATGCTATAAAGAACTAAGGAATCATCTAAAAAGTATGACCCTTTTCTGCCCATGATGACTACATAGTTTATAGGGGTTCTGAGTTGTCTAAACTCTCCCCCATATCGGTGCTCAATACTTCTCCAAAAAATATAGCTAACTCATATGGTTAAAAACATAACTCTTTTTGTGGTTTGAGATAATTACTCAAAAACTAGCCCAAAGGCTCTCTTGTAAATCAGTGTTTCCTCTCTTGCTTAATTATGAAAGCATTAACTCATTACTTAAAAACTAGCTCAAAGGCTCTGTTGGAAACTGGTGTTTCCTTTCTTGTTTAAATGTGAAAATATTTACTCTTTGGGAATACATAGTTTCCATATACTCTTTGAAGAAAATGAAACTTTATTTGTTACACTTTACTCAACTCAAAACTCAAGTCTTAAAACAAGTTTAAAGCATTTGCAAAAGACTTCTTGAAAAGACTCTAAGAACTCTCTAGACTTGGCTCTTAACTTTCCTTGAATTTGAATTTAGGGATTCAATGTTATGATTCATGATTATGGATGATATCATGATGTTTAGACGTACCTTATAGTATAGAAATCAATTAAAATCATAGGTACGATTCAAGGGAACTCAAACGGAAAGAAGTGGGAATGGGTAGGGGACTTGGTGACCCTAGCGTACGTACTGAGTGGCACTGGGTGCCAGACCCAAAACTACAGAACCTGGGTTGGGATGCTCACAGTTGTGTGGCGCCCCAGTTTCCAATCTATAGAACCTGTTGTGGGGAGCTTTGAGTGGTGCGGAGCCCCACTCCTTTTCCCCAGATTTTTGATGAATTTTCTATGTCATTTTTAAATCGTAATTCGTCTAAATTCGATTTGTTTCTTCCCCAAACACTTAGATTTGAATAAAAACCCAAATTATAGAAGAATATACTCAAAAGCAACCTCAAATATCATGAAACTAACTCAAGAACTCCTCAACAATCAATAACCCAATAGAAACTTCAACAAATTCCATCAAGAACTCAATTACTCTACTTTTAGAAACGTAAATATGCTGAAATAAATCTTGATTGGAGTGTGGATGAACAAAACCAATGTTATGTGATCTCACATACCTCGTAGGGATTTACCCTTGGTGAAATCTGCAAGCGAAACCTCAAAAACGATGAACTTTGGCTTATTTTCTCTTGTCTCGTCTTTTCTTCTCTCAAAGCCCTAGCGTAATTTTGTAAAGTGTCAACTGAATCAAAACAGTTTAGACCCTAATTAATTCACTAAAAAGGAATTAAACCAATTGGGTATGGAAAAGACCAAAATAGCCCTTTAAAATCTGGTTAACTTTCCTTATCTAGACAGCCCAACTTCAAACGGGCATATATCCTTAATAGGAGCAGGAAAATTAGAAAACTCGGTAGCATTGGATAGATAATTCAAAGACCTTTAATTTGATATCTTATAGCACACCTAACCCATCCTGTACTGAGAGTTATGGTCGTTTGAATTTGATCCAAAACATATACTTAGTAAAACTTGCCAAACTTTCCAAATTTGATCTTTCTAAAAATGGTTTCTTTCTATTTCTAGTTTCTTTCTTAAGTGGGATGTTACACTAATGAGCTCGCCGACTTAGGTTAAAACACCTTAAGACTAGATCAAGAGAAGGTGAGTTGAAGCATGAATGACGACTTGCCAAATGATCTCAGATAGCCCAACTATCATCGCCCAAAGGGTAGTGTGTTGAGTTTTGGGAAAATTTTTGGGAAAATATAAATAGCCCAAATGATATTGGAAAAGAGAGCTTTTTCTAATTTTAGGATTGGACAGTGAGAGCATTTACATGAGAAATTTTTTTAGCTTGTGGAGAAGAAGTTCTAGTTTTTGGGGTTTTTATACTTTGTTCTTGAAATTGACAAATTAAAGTTGAATGCCAAGTGGGTTTGCTTGTAATTACTTGATTTCATGTTACCCATGGTTGCTTTCATGAAAGATACAGCTTGTTTCCTTTTTGTTATGGTTGGCTAAAACTCCAAAATCTATGTCTCTAATTATGGGGTTGGGTGTTGATTTAAAATAGTAGGTATTGTGTATGATTTGTTTGGCTGTTGTTCATACATGTTAGCATGGGATTAAATTATGGGTTAAGATTGTAAACTTAATTCCTACTTTCGATCTTTGGTTCATGTTCGAAAGAGATTGATTGGAGTGGGTAATTAGGTCGATACTAGAAATTTCGGTTTGATGTCTATATCTTTCTTGAAAATAGAGATTATGAGTCGGATTTATTTACCCTATTTGAGCATGAAAGAGAGAATAAAGTAAGGCATGGGGTTTTTTAGTATAGTAAATAGATGAGACCGATAGGAGATTCTGTGAAATGATTCTATGAGATCGAAAAAAGATTACTGTCATTTAAGATGGCCTAGCCTATTCATGAATGTTCATCACTATAAAGCAGCACAATTACTCCTATGTGACATTGATTTCCAATCCCCGTACCTTCAGAATGCTTGTTAATTCTTGAATTCTCCAAAATCATAGTTAAATTGTGATAGTTGATAACCAAATATTTTTTGATTAAATTGGTAGAATCATTCACCTACTAGTTTTTACTATTACACATGAATGACTTGACAATCCAAATTTCTAGATAGAATTCTCTACGATATACCATTGTTTGTGGGATTCGACCTTCTCTTAGTTGGGTAATTTTTATTGACTATGACCGATATCTCTTTTAATTAGTTTTGAAGGGTACATTTGAGCGTTATCACTTACCACCAAGTAGCAATAATTCACGTGAAAACCTAATATATAGAAAAAAAAAGCCACAACAATAAGATGAAAGATATGAAAACGTAATAGATAAATAAAGACAACAATAGTTGTTGTTTTATTGGTAGAATGCATCTCTCGCCTCCAAACCACACCATTCTATTTGCTTAATAAAATATTCATCATTAATAGTTCATATAAACATCACAATAAAACAAAAACATTCCTATAAGAGGTCTAATTCACCTTGTAATAACACATACATACAACCATATATAGAACGCATCGTCAAAGGTTGATCATATTTCATTTGAACATCAGCTCGTAATCACACATCCAACAATAATAAAATCGCAATCCATATACCAACAACATAATCTCCAGCTTTCCCCATATTAGTGTCACCTGGGTATCCAAATATTGTTTTCAATTTGATACAGTAAGTTCGATTTTTTTTCATCAACAAAATTTCATCTTGAAAATTGTATGTACCTTGTTTTCTCCTTATGACTATATCATCTTTAGTGGATGAATAAAAATAGTCAAAAGAAAAAAATGTGTGAGAATGATCAAACATACCCCTACATGAAATATATTTTCTTTTTCAATAAAAATATTTTAAAAACTACTGTCAAAATTATTTATTTCACTTCCGTTAGAAGAAAAGAGTATATGTGAGTCATTTGTGTAACACCATATATATATATATATAAAGAGAATCTTATACTCGTCTATGTGGCACCCTCACAAATCAGATGTCTTATAAAACTCTTGTTAAAAGTCACAACCCTTTAAAAAAGTCAGAACTCTTCGTAAAAGGCATAACTTTTCATAAAAGCCATAACTTTTCAAAAAAGCCATAACTTTTCAAAAAAGCCACAACTTTCCACAAAATCCACAACTCTTCATTTTCCATCCACACCCTTGAAAACCCAACACTTAATACCAAGGCACCAAAAGAAGAAAGAATAAACAAAGCAAATTGATTTCAATTGCAATGCAACATTATTATTCTTGCGCCTCTCAGTAAAAATCATATAACACTGTTGGAATAGTTGAATTCATAACATTTGGTTCTTTAGTAAATAAAATTATTTTTCTGCCATTATTATTTGTAGGTTTTCCCCGCATAGGGGAGTTGAATTAAAATACATTAATTAAGATTCTTATGAAGGGTGTTTCATTTCTCAAAGTTTTCTTCCTCCCATTTCATGAAGCTTAATCTCTCACTACAAGTCATAGTGATTCATTTATATATTGTAATTTATTTTTGCTATTTTAAGGGGGTTTTGCAAAATCTTTCTTGAAAAGAATAAATGAACTTCAATTATTCATTACAATATGCTGAGTTTTCTTTAACTCTGTTAAAAATCACATCAAGAATGATTGAAAATTGATATCATCTTTTGTCCCTTTCTACATGCTTCCTCATATACTTTTTGGAAAAAATCCTTATAGGTTATGCTATATTTGATAGCACACAATAACAAATATGTGATAACTAATACAGAACCAATGGTGAAGTTTGTTAAAAGAACACAACAGATTACCCTCTTTCTTGCCACAGTTAGTGTATTATTCAGATTGTTTTAGCTTAGGTACAAAAATTTTGTATGCCATTACACTCTTTTATAGAATATTAGTATAGAGATAATTAGTTCACTTCGTTTATCACAAGTTGACTAATTTGATATTTCTTACTCTCTTCTATTTGGGTATAATTAGAAATCAAATTTTCTTGAAACTAATAGATGTCAAAAATATACTGTAACAAAAATCTTTTTTATTGGCAATAAATATGCACATTAACGAAAAGTTCTAGAGCCTTTACCGACATTAATTAATTGTCATTAGATAGTATGTCATTATGGGCTTTACAGAGATTTATAGAGACTACTAATTTCTTTTAAAAATACATTTTTAGAGGTAATTAAGCTATTTATTGTCGTTAAAGATCATTTTTGGTGTGCTGACAACTCTTTCTTTTGGCTTCTTTCAATTAAATTTGTAAATTGTAAACTTGGATACGACCCGATAGACTATCTTTTTGAAAAATATGTTAAGCAACATGCCTTTTTCTTCTTGATTGTTAGGAAAGTAAGGTCATTTTTGTTATTATTTATGGATATTTGTGAGTTCAAGTGCTCACAAAAATATGTTGTGAGATTTTAATACGTTATGTATCAAAAAATTTATTTAGAGTATCCAGTGGTGAACAACTTCATTCAGATGTCACATATTGCTTGGTTTATCATTGCATTAATTCTTTCTAACTGTATAATATAACCATAATTATAACTATGGTTCAATTCCAAATAAATTGGGGCCGGTGATATGAAACCTAAGCAATAGTAATGATCGTTCTCAGACAATGAGGAAAAACCTTTATGATGTTAACGATATTAGTGTCATTTTCTACATATATTTCATATGGCATACTATAATAAAAAAGAGATTGATGGAGGTTCATAAAAAAGGAGTCAAAGGTCCTCCATTTTAATTTCGTTAATTTTGTTCTTGTATGAACACGATGTTCCACTTTACTAGGCAGTGTTGTTGTTTGAGGATTTTTTGTCTCCTCTTTAATGTCTGATGTTTTCTTTATAACTTCACGGAATTCAAAAAAATTTGTTACTTCTGACCAACTATTTCTGAGGATATTTTCTTTGACTTCTTTCTTATACTCAAAATCTTTCTATAACACATAATTTTTGTGCAATAAAAATGAAAACTAAAAAATATAGCACATAAGATTTTGGAGAAACGTTTTGTCATAAGATAAAATATTCTTGACAATATAGTGTATCTATCAAAAATACAAATATTATAGAATAATCATATGCAAGCTTTATAAAATAGTTCAATCCCGTGCGGAGCACGTATAATATACCTAGTTATGGGTATATATGAGTCACTTTTATAACAAGGGATATATTAGCTCTAAATGACAAAGTTGAGGGGTATATCAAACCCTTTGTGTTGTAATATATCATATAAGTCAAATTCTTACTAGCCATTTATAAGAATAGATTAGTAAATGGTTTACCTGAAAAGGTCATTTGATATCTAACTAACCAAATAATCTAGAGTAAATATATAGATCACGTTATGGAAAGAAATGTGACTTTTAATGCGTGGAAATTTAAGGTTAGATTTAATATTTTAGTTATTTTAGTCCAGTGAATAATCTATAAATCTAGCAAGAGAAAGATCCATCTCCTCATTCTTAAAAACATTGCTCTTTCTTTTTTCTTTATCAGCTCCAACATTTTCACAAAGAAATATCATGTCCGAAATTCTACCTTCAGAACAAAATCAAGAATCTGTAGTTTGGTCGCCTATCTCCTTTCTCACTACAAGTCATGTAAATACTGAAATTTCTTTTTGCTATTTTTGTGAGTTTTCTTTAACTCTGTTAAAAATCACAACAAGGATAATTGAAAATTGATATCCTCTTTTGTCCCTTTCTACAGCCTTTTTCATATAATTTTTGGAAAAATTCCTTTTGGGTTATGCTATATTTGATAGCACACAACAATAAATATGTGAAAACAACTATGGAACCAATGGTGAAGTTTGATAAAAGAAAAAAACATATTACTCTCTTGCTTGCCATAGTTAGTATATTATTCTAATTGTTGTCTTAGGTACAAAACTTTTGTATGTCATTAAACTCTTTCTAGAATATTAGTATAAAGACAATTAGTTCACTTCGTTTATCGTAAGTTGACTAATTTGATATTTCTTACTCTCTTCTATTTGGGCATAATTAAAGATCATTTTTTCTTGAACTAAAAGATTACCAAAATATACTATAACAAAAATCATTTATATCGGCAATAAATATGCACAATAACGAAGAGTTCTATAGCCTTTACCGACATTAATTAATTGTCATTAGAAACTATGTCACTGTGGTTTTTATAAAGGTTTATAGAGTGTACTAACTGCTTCTAAAAGTACATATGTAGTGGTGATTAAGCAATTTATTATTGTTAAAGAACATTTTTGGTGTACTGACAACTCTTTCTTTTGGCTTCTTTCAATTAATTTTGTGAATTGTAAACTTGAATACAGCCCGATAGACTATCTTTTTGAAAAATCTACTAAGCAACATGCCTTTTTCTTCTTGTTTGTTAGGAAAGTAAGGTCGTTTTTATTATTATTTGTGGATATTTATAGTTCAAGTGCTCACAAAATTATGTTGTGAGATTTTAATATGTTATGTATCAAAAATTTGTTTAGAGTATCCAATGGTAAACAACTTTATTCAGATGTCACATATTGCTTGGTTTATCATTGCATTAATTGGTTGTAACTACATATTATAACCACAAGAATAACTATGGTTCAATTACAAATAAATTGGGGTCAGTGATATAAACCTAAGCAATAGTAATGATCGTTCTCAAACAATGAGGACAAATCTTTATGTTGTTAAAAATATTAGGGTCATTTTCTACATATATTTATTGTGGCGTACTATAATAAAAAAGATATTGATGGAGGTTCATAAGAAAGGTGTCAAAGGTCCTCCATTTTAATTTCGTTAATTTTGTTCTTGTATGGACGTGATGTTCCACTTTACTTGGCAGTGTTGTTGTTCGAGGATTTTTTGTCTCCTCTTTAGTGTCAGATGTTGTTCTTTATAACTTCCTAGAATTCAGAAAAAATTTAGTTCCTTCTAACCAACTATTTCATGGAGATTCTCTTATACTTCTTTGTTATACTTAAAATCTTTCTATGACTCATAATTTTTGGGCAATAAAAATGAATATTAAGAAAATACAGCACATAAGATTTTGGAGAAACGTTTTGCCAAAAGATAAAATAATCTTGACAATGTAGTGTATGTATAGAAAATACAAATATTATCGTATTATCATATGTAAGCTTTATAGAATAGTTCAATCATGTTTGGAGCACGTGTAATATACCAAATTATGGGTATATATGAGTCACTTTCATAACGAGGATATATTAACTCTAAATGACAAAGTTGAGGGGTATATCAAACTCTTTGTGTTGTAATGTATCATATAATTCAAATACTTACTAGCCATAAATAATAATAGATTAGTAAATGTTTTACCTGAAAAGGTCATTTAATGTCTATCTAACCAAATAATCTAGAGTAAATATTTAGATAAAGTTATGGAAAGAAATGTGACCTTTATGGCATGAAAATTTAATGTGCAATTTAATACAATTATTATTTTAGTTATTTTAGTCCGGTGAATACTCTATAAATCTAGGAAGAGAAAGATCCATCTCCTCATTCTAGTAACATTTCTTTTTTTTTTATACACCCCAACATTTTCACAAAGAATCAACATGTCTGAAATTCTACCTTAAGAAAAAAATCAAGAATCTGAAGTTTGATCGCCTATCTCCTCTCCTCCACTTGAACACCTCAACAACTATCTACAAAATGAAGAATTAATCATCTTTGAATCTGCAAAAGATAAAGTTGTAGACAAAATGAAACACCAAAAAGAAACAGAAAAAGGAAAACTCCCAGCATCTAAACTGTATGAATTGAAGTGCGTATGTCCAAAAATTGGAGAAAAGAAAAGTATCCCATGTATGAATTTTAAGAATTGAAACCCATCCCTAAGCCTAAGTTTTCCAATCTTATACAAGGAGGAACGCCGAAAATAAATTCAAAAATAAGAAGAAGAAAACTATGATTATTATCAGGATGTAGCTATCTTGAAGTCTATCTATCATTACTTCTTCATTCATGGGGTGATTCCATATCCTAATTATTCAGAGAATTTTATCAACTACATCGAGCCTTCAATTTCCAACTTGAAATTTCACGACCAGGCATTGAAGACTAAGATCATTATGTTAGAGAGACATTTCTTAACTATTTTAAATATTGCAGGATATGACCCTAATATAATCAACCCTATTTATTGTGAATTATTTGACTTGTCTATGGGTTTATGGGGTTAATTTGGAAGACTACTCTCAAGTTGGCAAAGAGATAGACATAATTGATGACAATTTGAGAAACGGAAGATGTTGATCCATTCATAATTTTTAAGGTCCAAGTCTTCATAGTAGTATTTTGAATTGTTTCTGCTTTTGCTTGTATTTGTTTATTTTCGCTTAAAATTTATTGTGGGATTAGAGATCGTGAAAGGTTATTTTGATTTTAAATGAAAATGTTTTATTTTTCCATGTTTGATATCTTGTGCCTAACTTATAGAATCAAATATGTTAATTAATCATCTCTTCTTTCAAGGAAGTAAAAAATAACAACGGAAGGACATAATTTGACAAAATCAGTAGATGCTAAAAAATCAATTGTGTGAAAGCTCATAAATGAAAAGTAACACCACTTCACAAAATAAATAAGAAAGTGAAATATAGGGAAAGCTCTCATTTTTCCCATGTGAATATATATATATATATATATATAAAGGTTATTTTGATTTGAAATGAAAATGTTTTATTTTTCCATGTTTGATATCTTGTGCCTAACTTATAGAATCAAATATGTTAATTAATCATCTATTCTTTCAAGGAAGTAAAAATAACAACGGAAGGACATAGTTTGACAAAATTAGTAGATGCTAAAAAATCAATTGTGTGAACACCTCATAAATGAAAAGTAACACCAGTTCGCAAAATAAATAAGAAAGTTAAATCTAGGGAAAGCTCTCATTTTACACAAATGAATATTTATATATATATATATATATATATATATATATATACGTATGTATGTATATATATACGTATGTATGTATATATATACGTATGTATGTATATATATATCCAATTCTAAGTGTCAATGATTGCTACTCAGTATAATAACCCAACTAAATGAGTTGGGGTCGAATCCCATAGGGAGTGGTACGTGTTTAAAATTCAAGAGCAAAGTACGAATATGTTCTAGTCAATCATAGGAATAGACATTATCGAATAAAAACATAATTCAAATTAGGGGGTGACAAAAATGTCAAATAACAGGGAGGTTTGGTTTCAAATTATCAACTACAGCAGCAACAAATAACAAAGAATAATAGTAATGTGAAGGGTTTTTTGAATGTGATTTGAATATAGGCTAATATAAACAAATGGGTAATTGTAACTTTTAGTAAATAGTTGTAATTCAGTGAATAGCTAGACTTTAGTGGGGATAAACTTTCTCTCAAACAATTTACCTCGAATCAAGTTGGTTTCTCTCGAACACCAACAAGTAAGAAAATAAGAGCAGCCTACGCTTTAGTCCATTCACTCTCACGAGCTGAATGTGTGGAAAAGGTTTTAGGATTCAGTCTATCAAGCTGAACCCATGACAACCTAATACCCACATACCATCAATTCAGTAATCTTGGTTTTAAAACCTCTGTCTCGAGCAAGCCAAAAACATGAAGGTAGAACTGCATTTGCAACTATAATCCTTTAATTTTAACCACAATTACTAATTGAAATTACTTCTAAACAATATTTAAACTAATAATTAGCAATACCCATAAACTAAATAAACCCATAATCACACCTCAAGAATTGGGATTTTGGCTAGATATCATAAAAAGATAAAAAATCGTTACCAAATTGTGTTTCCATCAACTGGTTACGATTTATTTCGTCTTTACAAAGGTCCAAATTGAAGAATCTCAAAGACCCACTTCCAATTTCTCAAAAATAGAAAAATTCAAAGCTAAGGAAAATA
This sequence comes from Solanum infundibuliforme, assembly GCA_029582565.1. Taxonomy (NCBI): domain Eukaryota; kingdom Viridiplantae; phylum Streptophyta; class Magnoliopsida; order Solanales; family Solanaceae; genus Solanum; species Solanum infundibuliforme. The sequence continues at coordinate 27,814 of JAJOOG010011788.1, forward strand.
TAGTCTCAATACTCTCAGTTCTCAATCTCCAAAACTGATAAAAAAATCTATATTATGAAAACTCTAATACTAAACTAAATATTCAAAAATGTATTTTTAGTCGCCAAAAATATGCTACGAAGGGTCATTCGGCCCAGTAAGTCAGGATCGCCGATCAGCTTGGCGATTCGCCCTTTGGTCAGTTCCGTTGCCTTTTTGGTTTGGCCTTCAGCATCCTTAAGTTCTATAACTTTGGGGGATCCAACACTGCATCGCGGAACCACTCCTCGACACGCCGACTGCTCCTTTCTATCGCAAAATTGATTTTCTCCTTCAGGGCTTGGCACATTGGAACTTTAGGCGAGATAGTGGCCATTTAATGATTCTCCCAATGGACTCAGCGATCACCATGCCTTTTTTTCTTCGTTCTTTCAGCTGCTTTGTTCCTTTTTGCACATTAGTGTCGATGCTTCATTCTTCAATCCATATACCTAGAAATCAAGGATTTTACCTCAGTTATTGGCACAAAACAAGCATTTGAGGGCACAAAATCTATCCAAATAAGTCCCTAAATGAGTCCAAATTATGGACTCAACAACACCCCTAACTTAAACTTTTGCTTGTCCTCAAGTAAAAATCAAGTTCAGCAATTCAAAAAGGATGTCTCAAACAGTGCTACACAAGACTCAATCATGAATGGACACAAAAAGAGTCAACTTACACATTCAAGGATCAAATGTGCACTAAAAGATTCAAGTTGTGACTCACCATTATCAAAGATTCTCAAGTTCACAATACTTGCTCCAAATGCAAGTTCAAGATCAACAAAGATACTCAAATGCCCTCACACAAAGAATGATTCCATATTCACACACAATAGTTCAACAATTTAAAGCTTCGGAATCACATACAACAATCACACTCACAAAGATGAACACAATGAATGATTTCACCTATAGGTTTGCCCTTATTTTCAAATCAACACTTGTTTCAGCTCGCTCAAGATAAAAAAGGTCTTTTCAAGGCTTGTAAAGGGGTTGAGTGTAAAGGTATGGTTAATTTGGCTCAGTGGTTGCTATCCTCATGAAATGTGGTATGAACAACACTTCCTTTACTTCTCCTCATCATTCTCATTTATGCTCATAAGTCGCCCTATTATGCACTTTCCATGGACTACCGGACACCCCATTCTCTTTTGGAACTTTATTTCAAACTTTTTCATTCTTTTCTTTCTCATTATTTTCTTTTCTTTTTCTTTTTTTTTGTATGCAGGGGTTCCATCTTTTTCACAATCATAGCTCAAAGGGGGACTTCTTTGCATTTCTTTATTTACCTTCTCGTTTCACCACACCCCCAACTTAGGCTTTTGGCCTAAGTTGGCTATTCAAACTAACCACAAATCATGTGGATTACGTGTAATGGATAAAGAAAGGTCACAATTTGCATCAAGTTTCTTCCAAGAAAAAGGGTAAGGCTCAAAGGGTGTTCAAGAAAGATCAGACACTCACAAGGTTGGCCACAAAAGAGGTATAAGGTTAAATTGTTTCACACTCTTCAAAGTTGCCTAAGATCATTTCAAGAGATTGCATCACTTCGTCAACTGGACCAACGGGGAAAATTCTAGGTGTCATCGCACATGATTCACAGTAAGCTCAACACACAAGGCATTGGCACCAATATTAAACAAGACTCCACACTTTCTCTAGTGTGCAATGTTCATCACAAGAGACTCATTCGATAACCGACTAGTCACAACGAGATGCAAAAAGTTCACATATTGTCTATGCAACTTCATTTGGGCTTATTGTTGCTGCACATTCATTTTTGTTCGATTATGAGCACTATTAAAGTCATCGGTATTAA
>JAJOOG010011789.1:0-25735 GCA_029582565.1 Solanum infundibuliforme
CCAAAGTTACAAAGTAAAACTAGAATAATAATGTCTAACCTCCAAAAACGAGGTTTACATGTCCTATTTATAGAAAACAAATCCTAAATAAAAAGGGAAACAAATTAAGGAAAGTTTTGTTCAGGTACGCGTCTTCAATCCACGAGACCAACTTACGGACCGTTGATGGATCTACGGTCCGTAAGTCCCTTTCGTCAATCGGGACTTAGAAAATATTTTAGTTTCCAAAAGTCAGCTTCTCTGAAGCAAACGACGGACCAACAGTACGGACCGTAGATCGATCTACGGTCTGTCAACCCCCTCCGTAGCTCCATACTTAGAATCTTCAAAAATCAGGTACTGGAACCCTTGCAGTATCACTCTACGGATCAACAGTACGGTCCGTAGATCAATCTACGGACCGTCAATGAGCACCGTGGTTGTACACTTGGTCAGATTTCCCTGATTTGTCCTCAATACCATGCCTGCTGATCTACGGTCATCACCTACGGACCGTGAATGGACCTACAGTCCGTAGATCACTTCCGTGAATGCCCTGTTTCTGCATTTCTTTCAGATGTCTCTATACTTCCGCGCCTGAACACCTTTCCTGCAAAACGTGATAAAAACCAATATAAAAAGGCCCTAGACACACACAACTTGTAAGTGAAATGTATTAGAAATACCGTAAACACACGGTATATCACCCAGCCTCTGACACAAATTATGGTCGACCAGCACGGACCGTCATTCGATGCACGGTCCGTAGGTCTGACCGTAAGTGAGGGTCAACAGTCAGTTAGATGAAAATTGTGGTTTAGTCAATTTCAGATGGTCATAACTTTTACAAAAAAATGAATTAGGTGTCCCATGACCTATGATATGATAGATATTTGAATTATCTTTCCAACGCTGCCAAGTTTGCTAAAATCCGACCTCCGAGTAAAAAGTTATGCTCATTTTAGTGAAAGCCTGTCGAGAAGGCTTGACCTACGGATCCAATCGACAGACCGTCGATTGACCTACGGCCCGTCAGTCCAATCCGCCGGTCACTCCGACAGCAGTTAATTCAGGGGTCTTTTGGTCTTTTCCTATTTCATTTAACCCCTAAGATACATCGTTTAAACCCTAAATCATGAGATTTTAATCAGTTTAAGCCTAGAAACATAGCGAGAACTTACCTAAGTCAAATCATTAATCAAACTTAGAAGAATTAGAATGCTAAGAGGAGAAAAAAGGTCAAGAACTCTAGTTCAAGAAAGCAGCAAGGTTCCATTAGTTCCAGCCCTGAAATCGAAAGATTTCTCCGTGGAATTCGTCACCAGGTATGTGGGATTTCACTAGTGGGTTCCTTTCGCCCATTGGGTCCCTAGAATTCAGTTAGTTTCTTGATTTCCTTATTATGAATACACCTAGGGTTTCTAGAATTACAGCAGATCATCATGAATTTGTTATTAACATGTTCCAAATCAAATTATCATGTTATTTCTCAGTTTATTGCATGAATTTCAGAACCCTAGCTATGTATTTCTTTAGTTCTTGAATTACACATGATAGGTCAGATATCTCAGTTATTCAGTTATACATGCCTCAGTTATTAATGCATCATTATCAGATTAATTGTTGCATTCCAGTTTGCATGTTTAGTTTTGAGCTATCTAGTATTTACAGATATTCAATCATAACAAGTTAACCACTCAATTCATTGGGAGTAGCATAATACCGAGTTGGACTAGGGTTCAGCGTACCCATATAGTCCCAAAACTACGAGCCACGTAGGTGTAAGTCCCCTCTGTGGGGAACATCAGTTTAGTGATCATGCCAGCATGCCCCTATAACTCTGGCAGGGTATATTGGGTCCTCTCGATAGGGCGTATACGTCGGACTCCACATTTAGCTCATGTGGTTTTATGTCGGTTATTAGTAGCTCCCACAGTTCAGTCAGACTCTATTGCATTGACCACATTTACAGTTCATTCAGTACTCAGTCAACATGTTATAAATTGGTCATTGCATTCAGTAAGCTCAGTATTCAGTATCTATTTCATTGATTTATTGCTTTGTTCAGCTATATGTTATTTCAGCTTTACTCTATCCTGCATGCTCAGTACCTCTCAAGTACTGACGCATACGTGCACTACATTTTCTCGTGATGTAGGTTCTGGTTCGCAGTATCCAGATCACGCTTAGATCGGTTCTCGGTCTTCAGTTCAGCATCATCAGTGGTGAGTCCTCATTCTTCGAGGACTAGTGACATGTTTATCTTTATCGTTTTTAGTCTTTAGTTTCAGTTTTGCTAGACCTAGTTGGGGCATGTCCCAACATTTCTAGTCAGTTTAGAGGCTTATTTCAGACATAGATAAATTCAGCTTAGTATTGAGTTTAGATCTTCCTTGTATTAAACTCATCAGTTTTCATTTATCTCAGGTATAGTATATGGGTATTCCCCATCTTTTCAGATTTATTTATGATTTAGCTTCCGCACAGTTTCTATAATCAGTTTATTATCTGTAGTATGCTCATGATCATGCCAGTAGGGTTAGCTTAGGATCACTTGTGGTTCTAGGTCCCGTGTCCGCGTCTCGAGGGTAGCTCGGGTCGTGACACACGTGATCCTACTAGTACGCTGTAGTTGTGTACTGATAATGCACTTGCTCTTTCTTTATTGAATACAGGGCATCTTCAAGCGGCTATTGATAGATCTCTCTTAAAAGATGAGTGATCATTCGAATTCAAGGTTGAGCCAGTTCTTCCAGGTTTCCATTAGTTCTCCTTTCGTTTATGTACACATTTCAGACTTAGACTTCTCTAGTTAGTTATTAGCATGTTAGTATGGGGTTGTACCCCTTCTTATTTAGTCTTATGGTTGAACTTTAGATGTTTTAGTACATTGACTTTCAGGTTCTAGGCATTACTTCCGCAATGTTAGTTTTGTTGTTAGACTTGGTTTGGAGTTTATGGGAACTCCATTCCTTTCCTTAGCATTTAAACTTGCTTTTGTAACTTTAATGCCTTAGTATTTTGATTAAGTTGGTTAGCTAATTAGTATAAATGGTTCTCCCACCGGAGGGTTAGTGTGGGTGTCAATCACGATGGTCTGGGTTGTGACAAAGTTGGTATCAGAGTCTAGGTTAGTTGATCTCGATGTACCAAAACGAGTCTAGTAGAGTCTTGCAAAATGGTACAGAGACATCTATAGTTTTCTTTGATAGGCTTTAGGACTTTAGAAAATCTATTTGTCTCCTTTTGTCTCCTTTCATGTTATAACTTGATTCCAATTGGTATCTGTAGATTTGAATTGGAATCTAACCTCATTCACCCTTCTCTACGCTTATGGTTAACACTAGATTCAATGGCGTCAGGCCCGTAGCTCCCGTTAATGCTCCAGCTGAGGAATCTGCAGCGAGAGATCGGAGTTGAGGTAGGGGTAGAAGAAGATCTAGGGTTAAAGGCTGAGGAAGAGTGGCGCCTACTAGGGATGGAACACTAGTTGATAATGCTCCCATAAATTAGGCCCCTCCTGCATATCATGAAGAGGTAGAAGAGGACTTTGAGGTTGAAAATGTTGAGGAGGTTGGACAAGAGGAAGAGGTGCAGGCTGAGACTACAAGTATTCCTCCCATCGACCCAGTGTTAGCTCAGCAGATCATGTCATTCTTGAAAGGTTTATTGGTCCTGGAGTGCTTCCTTCTATTCAAGCAACTCAAGCTCCTGCCAATCCTCCTATTGCTATCACTGTCCCTAAGGTGGGTGGAACTAGAGGTAATGATGCTTTCTTCCGTCCTTTGTTGGGTCCTGTTATAACTAGTAATGAGCATGAAATGTTGAATAAGTTCTTGAAGTTGAAATCGCTTGTGTTCCATGGTACTGAGAGTGAAGATGCATATGAATTCATCCTAGATTGCTACGAGAGGCTGCATAAGTTGGGAGTTCATCAATATCGGGTTGAGTTTGTGACCTTTCAACTACACGGTAAGGCTAAGCATGGGTGGAGAGCTTAATGGAATGCAGATCCTCAGTTTTACATGTACTCACTTGGACCCAGTTTCATGCTCTGTTTTTGGAGAAATATGTCCCTAGGATTTTGAGGGATCGCAAGAAGGATGAGTTCATGGCCTTGAAGCAAGGTGGTATGTCTGTGGCTGCTTATGAGGCCAATTTCCACGCCTTGTCTAGATATGCTACTCAATTGGTGACTACCGAGGAAGAGAGGATTCGTTTATTTATTAAGGGACTAAATTCTGAGTTATAGGTATTATTTGTTCATATGACCTCTGCAGGGAGGAGCTTTAATGAGGTAACAGACTTTATTAAGAAAGTGGAGGGGGTGAGGCAAGACGGTCAGGCCAAGGCATTGGCTAAGAAAGCAAAAAATTGAGGCAACTTTCAGGGATCTTACTCTAGAGGTTCAGGGAGGCCAACACTTGCAGCCAAGCCAATTCAGTCCGCAATCCCCGCCTCTACAGGTAATTACTCGAGAACTCCACCTCATAATTTGATTCAAGATAGCCAGGGAGTCGCGCCTTCGACGGGCAAAAGACCATCTTTTGATCGTACTTGCTACAATTGTGGAGAACCTTGGCATATGAGAAGAGATTGTCCCCACCCATGAGTGTTGGATTCCGCACAACAGTCATCTAGAGCAGGCGTACCTGCGAGAATGGTAATAATGGTCGAGGGCGTCCACAAGGTAGGCGAGGAGGAAATCAGCAAGGACATGGGGTTAGCGTAAATGGTAATGCAGGTAGAGGTACAGTGGAGCTAGGCAGATAAGTCACCCGTCATGATGATAGGGCTCAGTGCTACTCTTTTCTGGGCAAGAATAAGGAAGAGGCGTCTGACGTAGTAATCACAAGTACTATTCTTGTCTGTGACTGGATGGATAATGTGTTATTTGATCCGGGTTCTACTTATTCTTATATGTCCGTGCGATTTTCCACAGCATTTGCTATGATTTATGATGTACTTGATGCCCCCATCCATGTTTCTACCTCAATTGAAAATTTTGTCATAGTCACCCATGTCTATCGTGCTTGTCCTATTTTATTTATGGGTTTTAAGACTTGGGTTGATTTGGTAATATTGGATATAACTAACTTGGACATAATCTTAGATATGACTTGGTTGTCCCCTTATTATGTTGTGCTTAATTGTAATACTAAGTCTGTAACTCTAGAAATTCCGGGAAGGGAAAAGTTAGAGTGGGAAGGGGTATACAAGCCTATGCAAGCTAAGATCATATCCTCCATTCGGGCTAGGAAACTGGTGGGGCAGGGTTTCTTGGCTTATTTAGCTCATATTCGGGATGTTGAGGTTGAGTCTCCATCTATTGAATCTATTCCTATGGTGTCAGAATTTAGAGAAGTGTTTCCTACTGATTTGCCTGGTATGCCTCCGGATAGGGATATAGACTTCTGCATCGATTTGAAACCTGGTACTCGTCCCATTTCCATTCCTCTATATTGCATGGCCCGAACAGAATTAAGAGAGCTTAAGGCTCAAATCCAAGAGCTTCTTGATAAAGGATTTATTCGTCCTAGTGCTTCACCATGGGGTGCTCCAGTTTTGTTTGTTAAGAAAAAGGATAGTAGTATGAAAATGTGTATATATTACCGGCAATTGAATAGGTTCACTATTCGAAACAAGTATCCCTATCCTCGAATAGATGATCTTTTTGACCAATTGCAATGTGCATCAATTTTCTCCAAGATTGATATAAGGTCGGCCTACCATCAGTTGAAAATTAGTCCTAAGGATGTGCCCAAGATGACATTTAGAACCCGTTATTGGCACTACGAGTTTCTAGTTATGTCCTTTGGTTTGACTAATGCGCCTACAACTTTTATGAGTTTAATGAATGGGGTGTTCAAGACATTTCTTAATTCATTCGTCATAGTCTTTATTGATGATATTTTGGTATATTCAAAAAGTGAGGAAGAGCATGCGCTGACCATCTTTATACTGTTCTGGGTGTTCTTAGGAAACAACTGTTTTATGCTAAATTTTCTAAGTGTGAATTTTGGTTGACTTCGGTAGCATTTTTGGGGTATGTAGTTTCAAAGGAAGGGATAATGGTAGATCCCCAAAAGATTGAGGCAGTTAAGAATAGGGTTCGACCTAGATCTGTGATAGAAGTTAGGAGTTTTGTAGGGCTCACTAGCTACTATCGTTGATTTGTGAAGAACTTTGCTTCTATTGCCACTCACTTGACAAATTCGACCAAAAATGAGATACCATTTAAATAGACTGAAAATGTGAGGATAGCTTTCAAAAGCTCAAGACACTCTTGACCACAACACCTATCCTAGCACTACCAGTGGAAGGTAAATATTTTATTGTTTATTGTTATGCTTTACATTCTGGTTTGGGTGTTGTGTTGATGCAGGATAAGAATGTTATAGCTTATGTCTCGCGTCAATTGAAGGTGCATGAGAGTAATTATCCAACGCATGATTTGGAGTTGGTAGCGGTAGTGTTTGCTCTTATGATCTGGCGGCATTACCTCTATAGTGTTAAGTGTGAGGTGTTTACTGATCATCGTAGTTTGCAACACGTGTTCACTCAAAATGATAAGAATTTTAGACAAGGAAGGTGGATGGAGTTACTTAAAGATTATGATGTCGCCATTCAATACCATCCGGGTAAGGCTAATGTAGTGGCAGACGCTTTGAGTCGAAAGGCGGTAAGTATGGGTAGTTTAGCTTGCTTGAGTGTAACTAAACGACCTTTGGCTAAGGAAATTCAAACCTTAGAGTCTAAATTCATGCAATTGGGCATCTTAGAGAAAGGTGAGGTGTTAGCTAACATTGAAGTTAGGGCCACGTTTATGGAAGAGATCAAGGCCAAGCAATTCGAGGATGTAAATTTGAATGAACTCAAGAAGAAGACTGTGATTGGTAAGGCACAAGAGACCACTCTTGATGCGGAATGTGTGCTCAGTTTTAAAGGAAAAATGTGTGTTCCTCGAGTTGATGACTTAATTCATAAACTGTTGAAAGAATCTCATAGTTCACGATATTCCATTCATCCAGGTGTGACCAAGATGTACCGAGATTTGAAGTAAATTTATTGGTGGTCGGGCATGAAGAAGGATATAGCGGAGTTTGTGGCTAAGTGTCAAAATTGCCAATAAGTAAAATATGAGCACCAAAGGCCTGCAAATTTGCTTTAAAGAATGCCAATTCCGGAATGGAAGTGGGAGAGGATAGCCATGGATTTCATGGTTGGACTTCCTAAGACCTTGAGGAAGTTTGATTCTATTTGGGTAGTGGTTGATAGATTGACTAAGTCAGCTCATTTTATTACGGTAAGAATAGATTATAATGCGGAACAATTGGCTAAGGTGTATGTGAAAGAGATAGTGAGGTTGCATAGGGTGCCCCTTTCTATCATCTCAGATCATGGTATGCAGTTTACCTCCAAGTTTTGGAGGAAATTACATGATGAATTGGGCACATAACTCACTTTTAGTACCGCTTTTCATCCACAGACGGACGGGCAGTCCGAGAGGACCATTCAAGTGTTGGAAGACATGTTGAGGGCATGTGTGATCGATTTTGGAGGACATTGGGATAAGTTCTTACCTTTGTATGAGTTCTCCTACAATAATAGTTATCACTCCAGCACTAATTTGGCACCGTTTGAGGCATTATATGGGAGGGGATATAGATCACCCATAGGATGGTTCGAGGCTGGAGATGTGAAACCATTGGGGGTTGATTTAGTGAAGGATGCTCAAGATAAGGTGGGGAGTATTCAAGCTAAGCTTTTAGCATCCCAGAGTAGACAGAAGAACTATGTGGACCATAAGGTAAAAGACATGACATTTTAGACTGGTGAGAATGTTCTTCTTAAGGTATCACCCATGAAAGGGGTGATGAGATTTGGCAAGAAAGGCAAGCTAAGTCCGCGATACATTGGTCCCTTTGAGATTCTTGAATGTGTAGCGTCGGTGACTTATAGATTGGCCTTACCTCCTAATATATCGGGTGTTCACCCGATATCTCATGTGTCCATGTGGAAAAGATATCATGGTGGTGGGGACTACATCATTAAGTGGGACTCAATTGTATTAGACAAAGACCTCCAATATGAGGAACCGATTACAATTCTTGATTATGATGTCCGAAAGCTAAGAACCAAGGAGATTAAGTTTGTGAAAGTTCAATGGAAGTATCGTCTAGTTGAGGAAGCTACTTGGGAAGTCAAGAAGGACATGCGAGACATGTATCCCCAATTGTTTGCCAATTCAGGTACTACTCCATGCCTTCCTTAGCCTATTTTTCCTAAGTTTGTCACTCGAGGACGAGTGATGGGTAAATTGGTATCTATTGTAACGACCGGGTTCCGTCGTTATAGAAAAGCCAACAGGGAAATATTTTGGGTCGAAATTTTTTTTCGTAGTAACTTGGAATTTCCCAACCTAGTCCAAATTTGGACGAAATTGGCGTCATTAACGTCTAGGAAAATCTGGTAACAATTGGGTTATCTAATTATGAAATTCATAACATGAGTAGATGGATAAGTCGTTAAAGAACCCATACGACTTTACGGAACTGAATTCGGGCGAGTAGAACTCTTGGAATTGATCTTAGCGTGAACGGGTAGTTTCTGAGTGTCGTTGGTTAAGGGTGTGTTGTGAAATGGGGGTTTGAAATTCTTAAAATTGCTCACTGTTTTCATGCAAACCGCTGAGGCGAGATTTCTGCCACCATGGGAGGGCCGCTGTAGCGGGGTGGGTTGCCCCGTGGCGGGGCAGACACGATTTAAAGTCGGAAATAAACCCCAAAAACATTTATTCTGCAATTTTCGAACTTGAGAGCTAAGGAACAAATCCAGGGGTTTTCTTGACAGTTTTTCACCATTCTTGAGGCTAAATGTAAGATTTTAACTCCCCGAATCTGTTTTTCGATACGTAGAATGTAATCTAGTGGGTAATTATCGATTGGGAAGTGTTTTGATCTGGAAATTATGGTGAAGAAAGCCCTACTCTAGGTATGGGGATCATGTGTATGATCTAGGGTTGATAAAGTTGTTACTAGTTTGGGTAATTAGTTATTGTTTATTGATTCCCGTGTTATATTTATCGTTTGAGGACCAAGAACAAGCGGAACGAATCAGAAAAGGGAAGAATCAAGTTTCTTAGGGGATTCAAGCTTGTTTCGAGGTAGGTGATGGTTGTGATTTCATGATTGTGTGATATATGTTTGTTCTTGGTTTATTATAATTCATGTATGTATGTGAATGTTGCATTATTGATCACACTTGTTGTAAATGAGATAGATGAATGATGAATGCCATGAATCGTGACTTGATTGTATGAACTTAAGAATATACTTCTGATTGTGATTGTTGCTTGTTGAATGGATCGGGTGTTGCATTCTAACACACTAACTTGGATCGATTTCCACGTTCCGACATAATTATGAGATCGGTTGCCATGTTCTGGCATAAACTTTGGATCGGGTACCAAGTTTCGGTATGCTAACTGTTTAGGTTTGGGTTCCATGAGAGGACAAATGATTTGACGTAATTGTGAATCTTGAGAAATGTGATATTGTACGTTGTTCGTAAATGATGATGATATTGTATATGTTTGGTGTATGCATGTTATTATTATTTTGTATGACTCATATATGTTGCACTTAGTGGGATAGCCGCGTGATCCTAACAGTACTATGTGGTTGTGTACTGATACTGCCCTTGCTCTTTATTTGTTGAGTATAGGGCATCTTCAGGCAGCTATTCACAGACCTCGCTTAGAAGATCAGTGATCGTTCGAATTCAAGGGTGAGCCAGTTCTTCCAGGCTGCCATGAGTTCTCTTTTCGTTTATGTCCACATTTTGGACTTAAGACTTCTCTAGTTAGTTATTAGCATGTTAGTATTGGGTTGTACCCCTTCTTGTTTAGACTTATGGTTGAACGTTAGATGTTTTGGTACATTGACTTTTAGGTTCTAGGCATTACTTTCGCAATATTAGTTTTGTTGTTAGACTTGGTTTGGAGTTTAAGGAAAGTCTATTTCTTTCCTTAGCATTTAAACTTGCTTTCGTAACTTTAATGCCTTAGTATTTTGATTGAGTTGGTTAGCTAATTATTATAAATGGTTCTCCCACCGTAGGGTTAGTGTAGGTGTCAATCACGATGGTCTGGGTCGTGACATTATGTCTAGGAACACCTTCTAGTAATTATAATGTTAGTAGGACAAACCCCTAAGTCACGAACAATACTTGAAAACTGAAAGACTAGAAAATAGTAGGACAATGTCCTTGCCCTCGTACTATGATGACTCACCAATCCAAGTGCTAAGCGGAGCAATCCGACTAACCATGAGCAGCTGGAGTAGTGTCAAATCCTATATTTTGAAACAATACAAACACAATATGCATCATTGCATTGAATTTACTGAATATGGGGTAATATTCATTAACATAAACATGACGATATAGTGAGCTTGACTCATGATATGCATGACCATGTAAAACGTAGTAAAACCTTTATGTTAGATTCATAAATAATGGAAAAGGTCAATGCATATTGAAAACCATAAGAAAAGCTTACATAAAACCTTTGAAGAAAACATTGTCCATTTGTTGGATTTTTACTGTTAACCTACAATAGACCATGTGAGCTATAACTTGGAATCCGGTGAAACTGATGTGAGGCCAAAAATATATATATATATATATATCTCTCTCTCTCTCTATATATATATAATCATTATTTGCCTCATATTTAATCTTTTTATTATTGTTTTTTAGCAAAAATTTAATGGATTATTCTTATATTAATTATTTTATTTTTAGGTTTAAAATGGTATAAGATGAAGAAATTTGGAGTACAAATGAATTAAAAACAAAAAATCATATAAGGAAATCAACCAGACAGCTTAATGGCTTAAATTTAATAATCTATTTGAGCAGTAGAAAAAATGGCAAATTGCAATTGCCTAATTGTGCACACGTGACAGCAGCTAGAGGCTGTTCTTATTACTGAATGCGGCGCCAACAATTTCTAGAATACACGGAAAACCCAATTCTTTTGGGTTTTTGAATCACTTATTTTATTTAGGTTTTATATATCTATAAATGTGGCATAAAAAGTTATTCTTTGGATAGCCAAGAACAAAGAACCGTCGTGGAGGCTAGAGAATTTTGGTTTATTCTTTCTTCTCCTTTATTATTTATTTGTCTTCGTTATTATTGAAAGACATTTTAGCTATTGTTCTTAAATGTTTATGATTAACACAAGCATATTTATTATAATAAATTTTGATTATGTTTTTGAGATAATGAGTAGCTAAATTTCATAACGGATTGTGGGAACAATGACGAATTATTAAAGTAAGTTATTGTAAAAAGTGATCTTGAATGATCTTTTATGTATGCATTGTTGATATCTTTGTTTTGATTGCTGCTTAATGGTGGCCAATGTTAGAACTCGCCTTATTCTTATTTTCCCGACCAAGGAAGTAACGAATGAGAATAGAGATTAAACAACGGAGATTTAGCGTGATAATCCATTATCTAATAGTCTGACCCACCTACCGCTAGGGATAATTTGGGGTTAAGGGTAAGGGTTAGTAAGGTATACACTCCTAGACCGACCAAGTTGCGTGGTAAAATTACCTACTTGGACGACCAATCACTTAGTAAATACCTAACTTACTGAATTTGCATGCTAAAAATTGAAATAGATCACTAATACAATATTCTTGCTATATTATGAAATCATGGGAGATAAATTCCTAGTTATTTTTAATAATCTAAATACAAAAGAAATACTTAGTTCCAAGCTATTTTTTTATTTTTTTTATTTTTGTTTCAATTTAAATCCCCTCTTTTTAAAGAACGATTATCGAGTTGAATATTTGCTATTGATAATATTCTTCCATATTCTCTATGGGATCGTCCCTGACTCATAGTTGGTTGAATATATTGCATGACCATTTATATTTCTTCTGAAGAAGAATATTCGGACGTTATTAAAAATGGCGCCATTGCCGGGGAATGTGGCTTAGAAATTGTTTTTAGTATTTATTTTGGCTTGTAGTCCTTTTTTGTTTCTTTTAGTATTAGTGTTCTTGCAATTCTTGTACTTTTGATATTATTGATTCTTATAGGTTAATTTTTTCAACAAGAAAATTTGTATGGGGACATGAAAGATTTGTTGATACTCTTCCATAAAACATTAATTTAGTGCATGCATGAGGTTGATATGTTTGGTTGGGATAATTATAAATTAAATTCTAAGCTGAGTGCAAATATTAATGTGTTTGAGACCCAACAAGTTAGTCAAACAATGGATGAGGAAATAAAAATGCTTATAAGGCAACTTGAAGGGAAAAAATTGGAGGGCCAATGTCATGCCCCAATCCTACACCCTAGACGCGACTGGTACTCGAGAACCATTACTAGCCAAAAGCGAACCCTTGGCCTAGCCCAACTCTCAGCGGAAGACTTACTCAACAATCATATGAACTCAAAAGTAAACTTTACTCAACTTTCTAAAAGGGTAACTCAAAATATTTTAGAAATAAAACATTATTTGGCCAAAAGAGACAACTCAAGTCTTTAAACATTAAGCACTGAAAATGAAAAAGACTCATGAACTACTACTGTCTATATATCTATGAAGCCTCTACTAACTTAGATGGACGTCGGGACAAGACCCACGACATCCTAATAACAAACTGAAATGCAAACTTAAAGTGAAACCCTCCGGAAAGCAAGGAGGCTCACCAACTCTAGCTGAAACTCGACTTGATCAACGGAGCGCCGGATAATGATCCTAATTCCCTGTATCTACATCATAAAAGATGCATGACAAATGGCATCAATACATGGAATGTACGAGCATGCAAGGGGAAATCTAAAACATGACATAAGCTTTAACTGGAACAGAAGAAACAACTTACCTCGTCTCAACTCAACTTAACCTCAACTCAATTCAATTTAAAAGCAGTTATAAAGATGCAATATAAAGAAAGCTCTTAAAACAGGAGATAACAAGTTAAAGTATATAAGATTACAAATAACTCAGTTTGTATATAAAAATACAAAATAACTTTGTTTAAGAGATTCTCTAACTGACAACCATCACTAGGAGCTATGTGATGATACAACGTCTCGCCCACGCTACCAGAACTGTCCTATACCTTGTCGGGGTATAGAACTCCTCAAATAAGTGGATCCGCTAAGCTATGCTTAAAAAGCAATAAGGAATCAACTAAAAAGTATGACCATTTCTATCCACATTGGCTACATGGTTTACGAGGACTTTGAATTATCTGAACTCTTCCCCATATCGGTGCTCAATACTACTCCCAAAATATAACTTAGCTTATATGTTTCAAAAGATCTCCTCATCCTCAACTTTGAGATTATTATTCAAAATATTTCTCTTAAAAGAGATAGTACTCAAAACTCCTCATAACTCATTTGAAAATCAAAGTTTTCTCCTCATTTTAAATGTAAAAACATTTACTCTTGGGAATACATAGTTCCCATATATTTATTTTGAAAAATGAAACTCAACTTTACTAATCCCCATACTCAAGTACTCAAGTCTTAAAACATGTTTTAAAAGATTGTAATATACTTCTCAAAATGACTCGAAAGAACTCTCAAGACTAAACTCTTAACTCTACCTTGAATTTGGATCGTGACTTCAAGGTTATGATTCATTTTATGAATGATTTCTCGATGTTTAGATGTAGTTTAGAGTAGTTAGAATAAGAAAGGAGGGAAGGTATCCTTTAAAAAAACTTAGACGGGCAAAACAACGGAAAAAGGGGTGGGGCCAGGAGACCTAGCCCCTTAACTACATAAACTTATTTGTGGCGCACTGCTAGCACGGTGTGCCAGCCTCTGCCCAGAACATCCCAATAAATTTTCTTTCTCATTTTCTCACCTCAAATCACCTAGAATCGAATGGTTTCTTCCCAACTCACTTAGATTCGAATAACCTACATAAGTACATGATAATCTACTCACAACAACCCTGGAATTACTAACACTCATCTCAAGAATTCATCAAAACCCCAACAATTAAGATTAACGAATGAACTTCAAGAAAACTCATCAAGAACTCAAATCCTTCAACCTCAAGAACGAAATTGCAATTAAAATTACATGATTCGCATGTGGGTGAACGAACCCAACACTATGAGAACTCACACACCTCTTAGGGATCAGACCCTTGGCGAAACAATCCTCGATTCGTAAGAAAACTTGATGAACGCCTTGAACCTTTCCTCTTTTCTCCTTTTTTTCTCTTCTAAAACCCTAAGCGTAGTTAGGATTGTTAAAACAGAATTAACTCAGTTTAGACGCTTAAAGCCTTACTAAAAATGTTTTAAGCTGATGGGGTAAGGAAAAGACCAAAATACCCACCATAAATTTGGGTTACTTTCCTTAACTGGACAGACAAATTTCAAACCAACATATCTACCTCATCCAAACTCGAAACTTAGTAAACTCGGTGGAGTTGGAAAGAGGATTCAAAGGCCTTTCATTTGATATTTTATGGGTCACCTAACTCATTATGTACTGAAAGTTATGGTTGTTTGAAGTTGACCAAAAACTCACAACTTAAGCATAACTTGTCAAATTCTCAAATTAGCTCTTTCCAAATTTAGTTGTTTCTAAGGTGGGATGTTACAACCAATTACTTGTAATGACTTGATTCCGTCGTTAGGGAAAAGCCAATGGAGAGAATTTGGGTAAGAAAACTTTTTCGTAGTAACTTGAAATTTCCCAACCTAGTCCAAATTTGGACGAAATTGGAGTCATTAAGGTGTAGAAAAATCTGGTAATTAATGAGAGATCTAATTATGATTTGGACCCTATGAGTAGATAGCTAAGATGTTAAGGAACCTGTACAACTTTGCGGAACT
Source organism: Solanum infundibuliforme (assembly GCA_029582565.1). Taxonomy (NCBI): domain Eukaryota; kingdom Viridiplantae; phylum Streptophyta; class Magnoliopsida; order Solanales; family Solanaceae; genus Solanum; species Solanum infundibuliforme. The sequence continues at coordinate 14,877 of JAJOOG010011789.1, forward strand.
GAATTCGGGCAAGTAGAACTCCCGGAATCGATCTTAGCGTAAAGGGTATTTACTAAGCGTCATGGATTAGAGGTATTTTGTGAAATGAGAATTTTGGAATTCTTGAAATAACTCTCTTTCTCGAGAATGCCATTTTGGCACTAGGTTTTCTGATTTGGTGGGGCCATTGTGGCGGGGTGGTGGCCGCTGTGGCGGGCCCGACGCAAAATAAAGTCGTTAATAAACACCTAAACGACCACATTATGCACTTTTTGACTTTTAGAGCTAAGGAACGACCCCCATGCGACTCCTACTTATTTTTCACCATTCTTGAGGCTAAAGATAAGGTTTTAACTCCCCGAATCCATTTTTTGATTCGTAGAACGTAATCTAGTGGGTCATTATCGATGGGGGAGGGAATTAATCTAGAATTTATGGTGGAAAAGCCCTAAATTGGATAGTAGGATCTTGGGTTTGGTCTAGGGTTAATGGGTTTGTTATAATCCGGATAATTAGACCTTTGATTGTTGATCCTTGCATATAAATTGTTGTCTGTAGACCTAGAACAAGCGGAAAGAATTCGGAAAGGGAAGATTCAAGTTCCTTAGGGGATTCAGGCTTGGATTCAAGGTAGGTGATGGTTGTGATTCTATGATTGTGTGATGTATGTGTGTTCTTACTACATTATGATACATTTATGTAAGCAAATATTGCATTATTGATCACACTTGTTGGAAATGAGGATAGTTGAATAATTGTATGCCATGAATCACCTCTTGTTGTATGATTGTGAGAATATACATTCTAATTGTGATTGTGGTTTGTTGAATGGGCAGGTGTCACAATCCGACACACTAACTGGGATCGGTTGCCACGTTCCAGCATAAATATGGATCGGATACCCACGTTCCGGCATAACTAACTTGGATCGATTGCCACGTTCCGGCATAAAAATGGGATCGGATTGCCACGTTCCGGCATGCTAACTGTTTGGGTGTAGTTTCCATGAGAGAACCATTGAATTGGGTTCCGTGAGAGGACCATTTAATTTTGTTTTGTATCTATTTGTAATGAGTTTGTTCATATCTAATGATGATTGATATTGGAAGATGGTATGTTGCTCTAAATTGATATAGCTGTGATATGTGAGAATCATGAAGTTGATCATTGTTCGTATATGTTGGTGATATTTTATATGTTCGATATATGTATGTGATTATATTGTTGTATTGACTAATGTATGTTACACTTAGTGGGATAGTCGTGTGATCCTACTAGTACACTGTGGTTGTGTACTGATACTTCACTTGCTCTTTCTTTGTTGAGTACAGGGCATCTTCAGGTGGCTATTGATAGACCTCAACTAGGTGACTATGAGCGTGACCGGATTCAAGGGTAAGCCAGTTCTTTCTGGCTGCCATAGATCTTCCATGTTTAAGTCCACTCTTTTTGGACTCAGGCTTTTATTTAAGGTGTTGTTTAGTTTCGGGGTTGTACCGCTTGTTCTTAGACTTGTCGTTAGTAGAATTTTGGTACATTGACTTTCAGGTTCTAGGGGTTGAATTTCCGCATTGTTAGTTATTTTTGTTAGACTTTTGTTAGAGTTTATGGAAACTCTATTTCTTTCCTTAGTATTTCTTGCTTTCGTGTACTTAAATGGCTTAGTTTTGGTTTAGTTGCTTGGTTTGAGTTGTAGTAGTGGTTCTCCCACCGCAGGGTTAGTGTGTGTCCAATCACGATGGTCTGGGTCGTGACAAAGTTGGTATCAGAATCCTAGGTTCGTTGATCTCTTTGTACCAAAACGAGTCTAGTAGAGTCTTGCAGAACGGTACTATGGTCTTTGAGAGGCTATAGGACTTTAGGAAACATTCACTTCTTTCTACTCCTTCGTGCTACGACTTGAATCCAATTGGTATCTAGGTGATACAAATTGGTATATTTCCTCCTTCACTCTATGGTCCGAACTAGAGCAACAAAAGTGGTAACACCATCACTAGCAAGAGAGGATGTGTATACAGTACTGACAGTCGAATAGAGTCGCCATTTGGAACAAGTATCCACTGCCTCAGATAAATGATATTTTTGATCAGTTGCAAGGTGCATCGGTTTCCTCTAAGATTGATTTAGGGTCTGGTTACCATCAGTTAAAGATTGAGGAGGTTAAGAATTGAGTTCGACCATGTTGTGTGATTGAAATTAGTAGTTTTGTAGGGCTTGCTAGCTACTATTGTCGCTTGTGGTATGAGTTGAGTGCAATTGGTATCTCAACGAAGTGAACTAGATGTTGTGGTCACGACTGAGGGCCCCCAAGCAAAGAAAATTGGAAACTGAGAAGGTTCCAATTGGTATCTGGCCCTAGGGGTGGTGTGAATGCATGGATGATCAGGAATGGTCATCCATGGAGCAAAATAATTAATTAACAATTTGGACTTATATGTGAATTGTATCTTGGAAACTTTGAATGTGTGCTTCCGATTGTCTGAATTAACTGCGAATGTAAAGTTGTAATTGCTTGAATGTGATGAGGTGATTATGTGCACAATAAATGTGTGCCGAACTTTGATATGCACAATATGTTTGTCTGGTCGTTGAAGTTATGTAAGTTCTAAATACTTGAGTATCGTGAAACTAGTTGTGAAAGGAAATGTTGATTAAGGATCGTGTGAGTGTCTGCGTGTATCCTGGGAATGTGTGGGTTGTGGTGCTGAATTAACAAGAATGAATTGGTTTGTGTATCGTAGGATTTACTTGGGATAGACATGATTTCTCTTAGCTTAGAGAATTATCCTAAATTAATTTGGCAGAGCTGGGAACCTTTGGGAAAATTAGAAAAGAGAAAAACCTCAGAAAATTAGTTGGCCTGGGTTCAGTTTCTGTTTTGGCCACTAGGGCGGGACTCTTCCCGCCAAGGCGAGGCCGTTAGTGTAGAATTCCTCCCGCCAGAACCAGACAGGGCGAGACAGAATCTCAGCCCTATCTCTCTTATTGTCCTAGTCATGATTATGGACCCTGAATTGTACCTGAACTAACCCCACGATCTGATGCAGTGTTCAACGATCGAATATTAGTTATAAAGTGTGTTAAAATTTTGGGAGAACTTTGGCATATGAGGAGGAAATCAGCGAGGCCGTAGAGGCCGAGGAAATGATAATGGAGGTAGAGGAGTAGTGCAGCTAAGCAAGGAGGTTGCCCATCAAGATGACAGGGCTCAGTTTTATGCCTTTTCGGGCAAGACTGAGGTTGAGGTGTCTAATCAAGTGGTCACAAGTACTATGCTTGTTTGTGACTAGATGACTAATGTGTTGTTTGATCTGGGTTCTACTTATTCTTATGTGTCCATTCAGTTTGACTTGTGATTTGATATGAATTGTGATGTACATGATACCCTCATCGATGTTTCTACCCTAGTTGAAGAGTCAGTCATAGTCACCCTTGTATATCGTGTTCGTCCTGTTGTGTTTATGGATTTTCATACTTGGGTTGATTTGGTTATGCTGGATATGACTGACTTGATATAATCTTAGGCATGACTTGGTTGTACCCCTATTATATCGGGCACAATGGTAATGCTAAGTTAGTAACTTTAGAGATCCCGGGAAGGGGAAGATTAGAGTGGGAAGGCGGTACAAGCCTAAGTCAGCTAAGTCTGTATCTTTCGTGCGGGGTAGGAAACTGGTAGGGCAGCATTGTTTGGTGTAATTGGATCATACTTGGGATGTTGATGTTGAGTCTCCCTCTATTGAGTCTATCCCTGTAGTGTCTAAATTTAGAGGAGTGTTTCTTATTGACTTTCCTAGTATGGCTCCAGATAGAGAAATAGATTTCTGCATTGATTTGGAAACTGGCACTCGCCCCATCTCCATTCCTCTTTAACACATGGCTCTGGCAGAATTGAGAGAGCTTAAAGCTTAACTCCAAGAGCTTCTTGATAAAGTTTTTATTGTCCTAGTGTTTCACGTGGGGTCCTACTGTCTTGTGTGTTAAGAAGAAGGATGGCGGTGTGACGACTGATAACTTTGTCTTAAGCCATAAAGGACTGGATTGATATCAAAATGACAAGTTTATGGATAAATAAAGTCCCAATGGGTATACTTGGGTGAACGCAATTGAATATGTTAGTAAGTAAATGCGTATAAAATTTGTGTAGTACTTTGAATTTGATGGGTACACCTGAGTTTGACGTGTCATGTCAATGAAAAGGTTGACTTCGCGGTGATAGCAAGGGCTAACCAAATGTAATGGTAATAAGAGTCGTGATGGATTGTGACGGGATGCAACTATATAATAAGATTGTTGGTTAAGCAAATTTTGTATAGTAATTACACCTTGCGAGTACCTAAGGCTGTGGTTTACTAATATTTGGTGAGTAAAGTGATTGTATGGAAAGTTATAAGAGATGGTAGGACACCACTCGAATAGAATGTTAAAGAGCTAGAGTTAAAATGAAGGAAAATATAGTAGAATGTAGTACAGCCTTTAGAGAGAGGCTAGAGCAAGAATATTTTATTTGATTCTTAAGGCTAAAGAGTTATCTTTAGAGGAGTAGATAATTGGGTTCAAAGACGCGTGATTTCATTTGTTTTGTTGTGGCTATGGTAATAGTGTCAGGGATTCATCAGATGGGTTAAAAACTATTGGAAAAGACTTGAGAAAGGAGCGTACAAACATTAGCTCGAGTGTGATGATAAGTGCTTGGTTCTTGTTTTGAGTTTAGTAATGAGTGCGATCAAATTGTTGGTGAAAGATATTGTAAAATCGATGGAGATGTGATCGATGATAAGCAGAGATCCATGATTTCATAAAATCTTCAAGGTACAAGCTAATGTTGATAGAGAAAGGGATTGTGTTATATGGTGGAAATTACAATTCAGATTTTTCATTGTAAGTCTACACTCGTGGTAATATATTTTGTTAAGGTATGAATTGGCAAGGTGAGAAATGATCAATTGTGTTCGGTATTGAGCATTTGAAAGGACTTACACCTGGGTTGAATCGTAAGTTACTATTATTGATTGTTAAAGTATTTTAGTGGTTCTACATGTACCACCTTGCTTATGAGAATTTATAGAAGAGCTACCATGTGTATTTGTGGTTTTTCAGCAACCTTAATACTCATCTAGTCGTCGAGGTCATGTATTTATTATGTGTGGTTGAATGTAGGGATCATTGGGTCCAATTCTACTGTTCTTAAGAGGTAATCTACAATTACTAATTCTAGCATTTCGATAGTGTTGTTGGACAGTTGGTATGCTTGGGCATATCCCTCGATGAGTATTTGATGTCTAAAGATCAAACTTTTATAGCTTAAACTCATGGGAAATTGGGTTGTGAGATGGAGATGTTGATAAGAACTATGATTGTTTGGGTATTATGATTGTGTGTTGGCTGGTTTAGGTTCACCTCTAATTGTGGCGAGTTTTGATTTAGGATTTTATCATGGTTATGTGAGAAATGATTTGTCCTGATGTTTGTGTTAAGATCCTTGATAGATGTGGTAGACGTGTGTACGATTAACTTTGGTGGTTGTTGGGAATCATTTTGTTGATTAGTTAAGTTACATACAACAATATTTATCACTCGAATGTTGAGATGACTTCATTGATGCATTGTAAGGTAGGATGTGTAGGCATTCAATTGGTTGGTTTGAGGTTGGAGACGTGAAACCCTTAGGGGGTAATGAGATTCGGTATGAAGGGCATGCGAGACAAGTATCCTCAATAATTCGACGATTCAGATACTACTCTACCCTTACTTTAACCAGTCTTTCCTAGTTGATCACTCGGGTATGAGTGATGGGTAAATTGGTATCTATTGTAATGACCTAATTCCGTCGTTAGGGAAAAGCCAATGGAGAAAGAATTTGGGTTAAAAAACTTTTTCGTAGTAACTTGGAATTTCCCAACCTAGTCCAAATTTGGACGAAATTGGAGTCATTAAGGTGTAGGGAAATCTGATAATTAATGAGAGATATAATTATGATTTGGACCACATGAGTAGATAGCTAAGACGTTAAGGAACCCGTACGACTTTACGGAATTGAATTCGGGCAAGTAGAACTCCCGGAATCGATCTTAGCATAAAGGGTATTTACTGAGCATCGTGTTAAAGGTGTGTTGTAAAATGGGAATTTTGAAATTCTTGAAATAACTCTCTGTCTCAAGAATGCCACTTTGGCGCTGGGTTTTGCCGCTTTAGCGGGGCCGCTGTAGCGGGGTGCAGGCAGTTGTGGTGGGCCCTATGCAAATTAAAGTGTTAATAATCCCTAAACAACCTCATTATGCACTTTTCAACTTTTAGAGCTAAGGAACGACCCACAAGCGACTCCTACTCATATTTCACCATTCTTAAGGCTAAAGGTAAGGTTTTAACTCCCCGAATCCGTTTTTCGATCCGTAGAACGTAATCTAGTGGGTCATTATCAATGGGGGAGGGATTTGATCTAGAATTTATGGTGGAAAAATCCCTAAATTGGGTAGTAGGATCTTGGGTATGGTCTAGGGTTATTGGGTTTGTTATAATCCGGATAATTAGACATTTTATTGTTGATCCTTGCATATAAATTGTTGTTTGTACACCTAGAACAAGCGGAAAGAATCCGGAAAGGGAAGATTCAAGTGCCTTAGGGGATTCTACTTTGGATTCGAGGTAGGTGATGGCTGTGATTCTATGATTGTGTGATGTATGTTTGTTCTTGCTTCATTATAATACATGTATGTATGAGAATGTTGCATTATTGATCACACTTGTTGTAAATGAGGATAATTGAATAATTGTATGCCATGAATCACCTCTTGTTGTATGATTGTGAGAATATACATTGTGATTGTGATTGTGGTTTGTTGAATGGGCAGGTGTCACGATCTGACACACTAATTAGGATCGGTTGCCACGTTCCGGCATAAATATGGGATCGGATTGCCACGTTCCGGCATAACTAACTTGGATCGGTTGCCACGTTCCGGCATAAATATGGGATCAGATTGCCATGTTCCGGCATAACTAACTTTGATCAAATTGCCACGTTCCGGCATAAAAATGGGATTGGATTGCCACGTTCCGGCATACTAACTGTTTGCGTTTAGGTTCCATGAGAGAACCATTGAATTAGGTTTCGTGAGAGAACCATTGAATTAGGTTTCGTGAGAGGACCATTGAATTGTGTTGTGTAACTACTTGTGATCATATCTAATGATGATTGATAATGGAAGACGGTATGTTGCTCTAAATTGATATAACTGTGATATGTGAGAATCGTGAAGTTGATCATTGTTCGTATATGTTGATGATATTGTATATGTTCGATATGTGCATGTGATTATGTTGTTGTATTGACTAATGTATTTTACACTTAGTGGGATAGCTGCATGATCCTACCAGTACACTATGGTTGCGTACTGATATTGCACTTACTCTTTCTTTGTTGAGTGCAGGGCATCTTCAGGTGGCTATTGATAGACCTCAGCTAGGTGACTATGAGCGTGACCGAATTCAAGGGTGAGCCAATCCTTTCAGGCTTTTATGGATCTTCCTTGTTTAAGTCCACTCTTTTCAGACTTAGACTTTTGTTTAAGGTGTTGTTTAGTTTCGGGGTTGTACCCCTTGTTCTTAGACTTGTCGTTAGTAGAGTTTTGATACATTGACTTTCAGGTTCTAGGGGTTGAATTTCTGCATTATTAGTTATTTTTGTTAGACTTTTGTTAGAGTTTATGGAAACTCTGTTGCTTTCCTTAGTATTTTTCTGCTTTCGTGTACTTAAATGCCTTAGTTTTGGTTTAGTTGCTTGGTTTGAGTTGTAGTAGTGGTTCTCCCACCGGAGGGTTAGTTTAGGAGCCAATCACGACGGTCTGGGTCGTGACATTACTTGATCAGACTTTTATTGATGTTGTCACTATTGAGAAGAGTACACTAGAGTTATGTAATAAAGTAGATATTATTATTTTTTAAAACTCTAGTATGTGTAAATATGAGGGTGTAAATAATAATAAAATTCCTAAGTTAGGGTGCATTGGACCTCATTCCAATCATATTTCCACATTATGTTTAGATGACGAGATATTAATCGATCCATCTAAGCCTATATAAGAGTGTATGGAGGATAAATAATGTGTCTATAATCTTGTATTTATTGTTCCAAAATTGGAGAATTTCCTTCCTCACTTAGGATCCAGGAAGTGCGTAATGCGATATCTATTGCTAGGGACCTCTATTTTTTTTACCACCACCCCTTGAGCGCAATAGAAAAATTGATATAAAATTAGGGGTGCAATTCATATCTTTAAAGTAGAAGGAAAAATAGTAAAATTGATGGTTTCGTGTCGTGACGTTAAGTCAAGCACTTATTGGGAGGCAACACAATTCATTATTTAACTTCTTATTATTTTTTAGTGTCACTTTTTTTTGGTTTTTTTTTCAAACTTAGGGGAATTCTGAGTACCCAAATTTGAAACTAAGGAACACATTTTGAGCTTAAGTGTTGGGTGTGTGCGATCCTTGATGAAAAGAGAGAAAACATGTTGCTAGCTAGACCATAAAGGGCCCGAGGAAATATTTCTCACTTTTCTTCTTCTTCTTCTGTTTTCTATAAATTTCTCTAGGGACAAAGCATGATTTTAAGTGTGGGGTGAAAATGCTTACGTAGTTGTGAGCTTAAGGGTGAATATGCCATAGGGTTTTATTTTATTAAAAAAAATACAAAAAGATTTTCTTTATTATTTTTTATTTGAAAAAATTACAAAAATATATTTATACAATAAAAATTATTATTCTTTTTATCGTAGTTTTTTTGAGGCATAGCTCATCCACCTGTTGGTTTTTCTTATGGCCTCAGTGTTTTCCGAGGGGGTTCCCTTTGAACCGGGTAATTTTCATTTTTTAGAGCAATTATTTTAATAAATTTTTTTGGAGAGAAAAGAAAAAAAACCTTTTTGACTTGTTTGATACTAGAAATTTAGGCCTGAGTTGAGTGGTACTTTTCTTTCAGTTCTTGAGAATAAAATTAATAATAAACTTTTTGACACATAGACTCATGGTTGTGACTCTGTATATAACTTATTCTTATTTGTAGGTTGTAATGATCATGACAATCTTAGAAGTAGAATTGATCCATCTTGATCGAGACTTGTGTCATGTGTGGTGAGGTTGTTTGCATATATTCCATGTTTTGCATCTTAGTCTAGAACATGTCCTGCATGTTATTGAAGCGAAATAAAAAGTATTGCTTTGTTTAGAAGATGTTAATAGGCTTTCCTTGATTTGTCTTGAAAATTTCAGCCTTTTCAGATATTATATCATTAGTAATCCCTTTGAACTTGTAGCCTTTCGTTTGGTAGCCTCATATTTATCTTGATCCATTTTTTTTGAATCCCTGATTTTTGCACCCTACTCTCTTGAGCACTATAGCATAAATTGTGATAAAATTACTACATCTGAAGAAAGTGGATGGTTGAAAAAAAAGGGTGACCAATGATAATTACTTGTGATGAGAATGCCTTTTTAGAAAGAGTGTGACATGAAAAAAAATTGCTTGAAAAAGAAAAAAATAATTGAAGCATTCTTGATATATTGAGAATTATTTTGTGAAAATAATTGAAGAGAGGGCTGGTAAAAAAAGGTTATGAAAATAATGGGTGGTGAAAAAAAAACAAAGTGCTTAGGGAAGTTTTAATTCACTATTATATATTTGCTACTTGTCCCCTAGCTAGTATTACAACCCGTTAAAGTCCTATTTGATTTTATTCGAGCATACTTAATTAGTGGAGATGTACATATTAGGCAAGCCTATGGTCCTTTGTGCATACATGTGAATTCTTTTGTGAGTGAGAGAGTTGTTCTTTGATGCTTAGTCCTTAATTTATATTCGATTCTTTAAATTGAGTGTCTGGACTATTTCTTCTTTTGAGGGCACTTGTTTCATGATAAATAGGTGATTTTATTAACTTTCTTTAATGGACTAGGTGACCAAACCTAATTTGATGAGTCGAGTTTATCTTTGAGGTTAGGAGGTTAGAAGTTTGTTGATTTATTCAATATCTTGCATAATCATTGGAAGAGTACTTGATATTATAATTTGTAACATGGCTTAATTATTTGTATCAATAATAGTGGTGGTACTCCGAGTTCGGTATTTTTAGATGAGCTTTAATGCTTGCTTGAGGACGAGCAGAAGTTTAAGTGTGGGGTGTTGATGTGAGGCCAAAAATATATATATTTAAGCATTATTTGCCTCATATTTAATCTTTTCATTATCATTTTTTGAGCATGAATTTAATGAATTATTCTTATATTAATTATTTTATTTGTAGCATTAAAATGGCTTGAAGATGAAGAAATTTGTAGTACAAATAAATTAAAAACAAGAAATCATATAAGGAAATCAAGTAGCTTAAAGGATTAAATTTAATAATATATATGAGTAGTAGAATAAATGGAAAATTGCAAACTGCAATTGCCTAATTGTGCACATGTGGCAACAGCTGGAGGCTGCTCTCATTACCAAAGGCAAGGCCAACAATTTCTAGAATACACGAAAAACCCAATTCTTTTGGGTTTTGGTTTCCAAATTTGTTTTGGACTCAATTATTATATTTACGGTTTCTATATTTATAAATAGAGAAAATGGTCAAATACACCCTCAATCTATAACCGGTTTCTCAGCTACACACTTATATTTTACAGGGGTCTTATTACCCCCCTTGAACTATTTTAAAGTGGTATAAATGCACCCTTACGTGCTGACATGGCAGAGAGAGTGTGCCCACTCTCTTGAAGGCATGTGAAAGTTGAAAAAACTGATAAAAAGACATTTTAAAAATATTTTGACTTTTTTTTACATATAATTTTTTTTAATTTTGTCTTTTATTTAATTTTATCTACTTTTTTGT
>JAJOOG010011790.1:0-31887 GCA_029582565.1 Solanum infundibuliforme
ACAACATGCTCAAAACAATCACTTTTCATGTTTAAAATTCAATGTGCAGGAAATTATTACAAAGAACAAGACTAATTTATGAATCTTAACTTAAACCATGAATTAGTGAGTAGAATAGAGTCTAGGCACTATGGGTGGAAGGACCCATGTTCCAAATCAGATTATCATGTTATTACTTCATCTATTGCATGCATATTAGAACCCTAGATATATATTTCTTTAGTTCTTGAATTACACATGCTAGGTCAGATATTTTAGTATTTCAAATATACATGCCTCAGTCTTGAATGTGTCATTATCAATATATTAACGTGCATTCTCAGTTTGCATGTCAGTTTTGAGCTATTATATTACCGACATTTAGTAATAATGTGTTAGTCATTTAATCTATTGGGAGTAACATAATACCAAGTTGGACTAGGGTCAGTCACCTATATAGTCCCAGAACAACGAGCCACGTAAGTTGTAAGTCCCCTCGGTGGGCATAATTTTAGTAATCACGCCAGCATGCCTCTACACCTTTGGCCAGGTGTATTGGGTCCTCTTGATGGGGCGTATGCATCGAACTACATACTTAGCTCATGTGGTTTTATTATCGGTTATTAGTAGCTCCCACAGTTCAGTCAAACTCTATTGCATTGACCACATTTCAGTAGAGTTAGTATTCAGTCTCAGCATGTTATCATTTGGTCATTGCATTCAGTTAGCTCAGTATTCAGTATCTTTATTATGTTCAGATTATACTGTTTCTTTATTGCTTGTTCAATTATATGTTTATTTCAGCCTTACTCTACCCTGCATGGTCAGTACCTTTCAAGTACTGACGCATACTCTGCACTATATCTTCTTGTGATGTAGGTTCAGGTTCTCAGAATCCAGATCACACTTAGATCGGTTCCCGATCTCCAGTTCAGTAGCATCAGTGGTGAGTCATCATTCTTCGAGGACAATAGTCATGTTATCTTTTCAGTAATTCAGTCTTTTAGTTTCAGTTTTGCTAGACTTAGGTGGGGCATGTCCCAACACTTTTAGTCAGTTACAGGTTATTTTAAGACTTAGTTCGATTCAACTTAGTATTTGAGTTTGATATTTCTTTTATATTAAAACTCTTAGATTTGATATCCAGTTATAAGTATATGGGTATTCCCCATCATTTCAGATTTATTTATCATTCGCTTCCGCGTCAGTGATTATTATTCTTAGTATGCTCATGTCATGACTGTAGGGTTAGCTTGGGGTCACTTGTGATCCTAGGTCCCGTGTCTGCATCTCGGGGGTACCTTAGGGCGTGACAAACTTGGTATCAGAGCACTAGGTTTAAGTTTCCTAGGATATCTGAAAAGCCTTACTAGCTAGAGTCATTTTCATGGGTGTGTAGTGCACACCACATCTAATGAGAGGGAGGTTACAAAGTGTTTTAGGATAAATCTTTATTTCTTGTTACTCTTATCATGCGTAAGGTATAATCTAATTCCGTTCTAACTCGACGTTCTACGTTTTAGTGATCATGCCTCCTGGTAGAGCTAACGCCAAGAATGCGAACGCCAGGAACGCAAACGCAGCACCTCCGGTCCCAGATAAAGAAGTTTTGAATGCAGAGTTCTGGAATGCCATTCAGATATTGGCTCAAAATGTCGCCAACCAGAACAATCAGCGAGTTCCAGTTCTGGCAAATGCTTATGTTGGGCCAGCTGCAGCCAGAGTACGAGATTTTGTTAGGATGAATCCGCCAGAGTTCTTAGGATCGTAGATTGGTGAGGATCCACAAAACTTCATTGATGAGGTCAAGAAGATCTTTGAAGTGATGCAGGTAACTGGGAATGATCGGGTTGATTTAGCATCTTACCAACTTAAGCATGTGGCTAATATCTAGTTTACTTAGTGGAAAGAGAACATGGGTACAGATGCAACTCCTATCACTTAGGATTGCTTTAGTGAGACCTTTCTTGACAGGTTTTTTTCCAAGAGAGCTAAGGGAGGCAAAATCTCAGGAATTTATGAACTTAAGGCAAGGTAGCATAACAGTCCAAGAGTATGGGCTCAAGTTTACCCAACTCTCCATGTATGCTCCTCACATTGTTGCTAATTCCAGGGCTTAGATGAATAAGTTTCTATATGGAATGTCAGACTTGGTGAAGACACAATGTAGAAATGTTATGTTGCTAGAAAATATGAGTATCTCTAGGCTCACGACTCATGCTCAGCAGGTTGAGAGTGATAAGCTTAGGGAACAGGCTAAGGAGAACAAGAAGGCTAGGACTGGAACCTATGACTATTCTAAATAGAAGTCGGGTGGTGGAAATCACTCGCAGGGTTAGCAGAAATTTTCAGCTCCAGCACATTCATCAGCTAGTGTTCCATCCTCCAAGTTCAGACAAGATCAGAGAGGTAGGTCTTCAGGCTCTAAGTCTCAGGGGAGTGTTACAGGTACAAAAACATACCCAACTTTCCCTAAGTATGGTAAGAACCATCCGGGTGAATGCCTTACAGCAAAGGAAGGATGCTTTGGATGTGATCAGTCTGGTCATAGGTTGAGGGATTGTCCTTCTAAGCAGGGTCAAAGAGGTAATAATGGTAGAGCTCAGTCTACAGCTTCAGCCGCACCAGCAAGTTGCCCGACTCAGTAGGGTAACTCATCTGGTACAGGTGGCGGACAACGCCAAAACAAGGTTGATGATCTTCAGGCTCGTCAGGATTAGGAAGATTCCCCTGATGTAGTCATTGGTACGTTATGAGTCTTTGATCCCGATGTTTATGCTTTGTTAGATCCAGGGGCTACTCTTTCCTTTGTTACTCCTTATATAGCAGTTATGTTTGATTTTAGTCTAGAAACTCTCTCAGAACCTTTCTCAGTCTCTACTCCAATTGGTGACCTAGTTATAGCTAGACGGGTATATAGAATTTGCCCTATCATAATTTCCCAGAAAGTCACCTCAGCAGATCTTATAGAAATAGAAATGGTAGACTTCAATGTCATTCTAGGCATGGATTGGTTAAATTACTGTTATGCCTCAGTCGATTGTAGAACTGGGATTGTTCGTTTTCAATTTCCAGACGAACCAATCTTAGAATGGAAGGGTTATAGCTTAGCGACTATGGGTCGATTCATTTCTTACCTTAAGGTCAGAAAGATGATCTCTAATGGTTATCTCTATCATCTAGTTCGGGTTAAGGATTTAAGCTCCGAAACCCCAACACTTGAGTTAGTTCCATTAGTTAATGAGTTCCCAGAAGTGTTTCCAGAAGATCTTCCCGGAGTTCCTCCCGAAATGGAAATCAACTTTGGAATTGATCTCCTTCCAAATACCCAACCTATTTCTATTCCTCCTTATAGAATGGCTCCAGCTGAGTTTAAGGAATTAAAAGAGCAGTTGAAATACCTTCTAGATAAGGGTTTCATCAAACCTAGTATTTCCCCATGGGGTGCACCAGTATTGTTAGTGAAGAAGAAATATGGCTCTCTCAGAATGTGCATTGACTATAGGCAGTTGCACAAGGTCAGAATCAAGAATAAGTATCCCATCCCCAGGAATGATGACTTGTTTGACCAACTTCTGGGTGCTAGTCATTTCTCAAAGATAGAACTCAGATCGAGTTATCATCAGCTTAAGGTCAGAGATAATGACATTCCGAAGACAACCTTCAGAAATCGGTATGGTCATTATGAATTTGTAGTAATGTCATTTGGACTAACCAATGCTCCTACAGCTTTCATGGATTTGATGAACAGAGTGTTCAAGCGGTACTTGGACACTGTCCGTTATCATCTTTATTGATGATATCCCCATTTACTCTAGGGATGAGGAAGAACATGCGAATCATTTGAGAGTTGTTCTGCAAACTCTCAAAGATCACCAATTAATTGCAAAAGTTAACAAGTGTGAGTTTTGGTTACAGTCAGTGGCTTTCCTTGGGCATATAGTATCCACCGAAGAGATCCGAGTGGATTCCCAAAAAATAGAAGAAGTGAAACAATGGCCCAGACCTACCTCTCCTACATATATCAGAAGTTTCTTGGGTCTAGTGGGTTATTACAGAAGGTTTGTGGAAGGATTTTCATCCATAGCCTCTCCATTGACTAAGTTGACTTAGAAAAAAGTTAAGTTTCAGTGGTCAGATGATTCTGAGAAAAGCTTCGCAGAACTGAAAACTAGGTTGACTATAAATCCTGTTTTGACTCTACCAGAGGGTTCAGATGGTTATGTTATTTATTGTGATGCATCTAGAGTCGGCCTAGGTTGTGTGTTGATGTAGCGAGGTAAGGTTATAGCTTATGCTTCCGGACAGCTTAAGGTGAATGAGAAGAACTATCCGACTTATAACCTCGAGCTTGCAGTAGTGGTGTTTGCACTCAAGATTTGGAGACACTACTTGCATGGTGTTCATGTAGATGTGTTCACATACCATAAAAGCCTTCAGTACCTGTTCACCCAGAAAGAGTAGAATATTTGCCAGAGAAGATGGCTTGAGTTCCTCAAGGATTATGACATGAGTGTGCATTACCATATTGGTAAGGCAAATGTAGTAGCAGATGCCCTTAGCAAACTATCTATGGGTAGTGTAGCACATGTTGAGGAAGAAAGAAAAGATCTAGCAAAGGATGTTTACAGGCTTGCTCGTGTAGGAGTTCGTCTTATGAGCATATCACATGGTGGTGTGACAGTTCAAAATATATCAGAATCTTCATTGGTAGTGGAGGTTAAGGAAAAGCAAGACAGTGATCTGATATTGCTTGAACTCAATGGTGCATTTCATCAACAGAGAGTTGAGGTTTTCTCCCAAGGGGGAGATGGTGAGCTTCACTACTAGGGTCGATTATGTGTTCCTAATATGGGCGAGTTGAGACAACAGATTCTTGCAGAAGCCCATAACTTCAGATATTCTATTCATCCAGGCGCCACTAAGATGTACCGTGATCTGCGGGAAGTCTTTTGGTGGAATGGTATGAAAAAGGATATAGCAGATTTTGTAGCTAAGTTCCCCAATTGTCAGCAAGTGAAGGTATAACATCAGAAACCAGGGGGTATGACTCAAGAGATCGACATTCCTACTTGGAAGTGGGAAGTGATCAACATGGATTTCATTACAAGTTTACCTCATACTTGGAGACAACATGACTCCATTTGGGTGATAGATGACAGAATCACTAAGTCTTCTCGCTTTTTCGCCGTCAAGACTATAGATTTTGCAGAGGACTACACCAAGCTTTACATTAATGAGATAGTCAGGTTGCATGGGTTCCTTTTTCTATCATCTCAGATAGAGGTCCCAGTTTACCTCTCATTTTAGAAAGGTCTTGGTACTCAGGTTAGTCTTAGCACAACATTTCATCCACAGACGGATGGTCAGGAATAGCGTACCATTCAAACCTTAGAGGACATGTTGAGAGCTTGTTTGATCGACTTCAAGGGTAGTTGGGATGATCACCTTCCCCTTATAGAGTCACCTACAATAATATTTACTATTCTAGTATTCAGATGGCCCCTTATGAGGCATTGTATGGGTGTAGATGCAGATCTCTTGTTGGTTGGTTTGAAGTAGGTGAAGCAGCCTTGATAGGGCTAGATTCAGTCCACTATGCTATGCAGAAAGTGCAACTCATTAGAGATAGACTTAAGACAACCCAGAGTCGCCAGAAGTCTTATGTAGATGTGAGAAGAAGGGAACTAGAGTTCCAAGTTGATGATTGGGTTTTCTTGAAAGTGTCGCCTATGAAAGGGGTGATGAGATTTGGCAAGAAAGGAAAGCTCAGTCCCAGATATGTAGGCCCTTACAAGATTCTGAAAAGGATTGGTAAAGTAGCTTATGAGTTAGAATTGCCAGTAGAATTAGCAGCAGTACATCCAGTCTTTCACATCTCACTATTGAAGAAATGCGTGGGTGATCCAGCTCCGTGGTGCCATTAGAGAGTGTGGCTATGAAAGATAGTCTTTCTTATGAGGATGTACCAGTTGAGATTCTTGATCGTCAGGTTAAAAGGTTGAGAAACAAGAAGTCGCTTCAGTCAAGGTTTGGTGGAGGAGTCAGTCCGTAGAGGGAGGTACTTGGGAAGCAGAAGCAGCCATGAAGTCCAAGTATCCTTACCTCTTTCCTTCCGATTCCACTCCAGCTAGAGGTATTAGTTCCTCTTCAATTTTTCAATCATTCATGCATAAATTTGTTTAGCATCATGTTCCTTCGGTTTGTACTTGCATTTTCAGCGTATTTGCATGTTCTTGGAACTCAGTTCAGTTAGAAATTAGTCTTCAGTGTTTAGTGGTAGGGTTGTAGTTCTTTCCCTCAATTTCAGCTAGTTTAATCTTCATTCGAGGACGAATGATCCCAAGGGGGAAATATTGTAACACCTAGAAAACCAGGCCTAGAAAAAATTTCAAAAAAAAGTTATCTGAAGCAGTGAACCACGGTAGGGTTAACGGACTTCGATAGGGTCCACAGTCCGTTGACCTGCCCGTGGTGGGGAATTGGACTCCACCTGGCCCAGACATCAAACCACAGGACCCTTCATGGGCCGTGGTCTTGATGACAGGCCGAGGGAGGCATCTGTGGTCACTTAGGCAGTAGCCCCCTTAGCCAGCCCGTTAGACCTCCATGCCCAAGTGAAGACCACGAGGGCATTCACGGTCTGTGGTCCCCTCACACGGGTCATGGAGTGGTCCGTGAAGGCCAGCCAGTACACCTCTAGCCTTGAGCCTCCATACCTTAGCCCAAGTGAGGACTATGGGGACCTTCACAGTCCGTGGTCCTCCACACGGGCCGTGGTAGGGGATCATGGACCAAACCCCAGAACGTGTAGCTCCTGGAGCAAGTGCAAACCAGGACCATCTTCACAGTCCGTGAAAGTGGTCGTGGTCAGCCCCGTCTGTAACTTAAGTCAGGGGTCTTTTGGCCTTTTCCTATTTCGTTGGACCCTTAAACTATGTCATTTTAACCCTAAACTACGTGGTTTTGGTTAGTTTTAGCCTAGAAACATAACTAGAACTTACCTAAGTCTGATCTTTCATCAAAACATAGAAAATTACAGCGATAAAAGGAGCAGAAGGTCAAACAACCCTAGTTCAAGAAAACAACAAGATTTCCATCAGTTCTAGCCCGAAATCGAAAGATTTTTCTGTAGGATTCGACACCAGGTATGTGGGATTTCACTAGTGGGTTCCTTTAGCCCATTAGGTCCCTAGATTTCTGTCAGATTCGTGATTCCCTACTATTAACTAGACCTAGGGTTTCTAGAACTTCAGCAGATTATCATGAATTAGTTATTTACATGTTCCAAATCAGATTATCGTGTTATTACTTCGTTTATTGAATAAATTTCAGAACCCTAGCTATGTATTTCTTTAGTTCTTGCATTACACATGCTTGGTCACATATTTAAGTATTTCAGATATACATTCCTCAGTCTTGAATGTGGCATTATCAATGTATTAATGTACATTCTTAGTTTGCATGTCAGTTTTGAGCTATCTAGTATATTCCGTCGTCGGCCTTGGCATTAAACCACTATCTATGCATGTATTTTTGAAATTTAGTCATAATGTGTTAGTCATTTAATCTATTGGGAGTAACATAATACTGAGTTGGACTAGGGTCAGTCACCCATATAGTCCCAAAACTTTGAGCCACGGAGGTTGTACGTCCCCTTTGTGGGCTTCATTTTAGTGATCACGCCAGCATGCCTCTACACCTTTGGCCAGGTGTATTGGGTCCTCTCGATGGGGCGTATACATCGGACTCCAAACTTAGCTCATGTGGTTTTATTATCGATTATTAGTAGCTCCCACAGTTCAGTCAAACTCCATTGCATTGACCACATTTCAGTATAGTCAGTATTCAATCTCAGCATGTTATCATTTGGTCAATGCATTCAGTTAGCTCAGTATTCAATATCTTTATCATGTTCATATTATACTCTTGTTTTATTGCTTGTTCAGTTATATGTTTATTTCAGCATTACTCTATCCTTCATGCTCAGTACCTTTCAAGTATTGACGCATACTCTGCGCTACATCTTCTCGTGATGTAGGTTCAGGTTCTCAGGATCTAGATCACGCTTAGATCAATTCCCGATCTCTAGTTCAGCAGCATCAATGGTGAGTCATCATTCTTCGAGGACAATAGTCATGTAAACTTTTCAGTCTTTTAGTTTCAGTTTTGCTAGACTTAGCTGGGGCATGTCCCAACACTTTTAGTCAGTTACAGGCTATTTTAAGACTTAGTTCGATTCAACTTAGTATTTGCACCACATGAGTGGTGGCAGAAGCTGTAGAACTGCTTGTAGCAGTAGCATCAGTAATTGGACCCATAGATTAGCAAGATTTAAAAGAAATAGATGGATCTAACTCGGTGGAGTTTATAATGCTCTGATACCATATAAAGATTCTGATGAAAATGTAAAAGGATGATGATATAAATTCGGCAGCAAGCTTTTAAATACAAACTAAGCAACTAACTAAACCTAAAGTGCAAGCGACTATCTGCACATTATCTACCACTAACAACTTACTATCATAAATATGCTCCAACCATCAGGAGAGTTATTCAACCTATAAAATATACTAACAAGAGATAAATAAGGATAGTTAATAATCATGACTATTCCGTCTGTAGCAACCTGAGTAAGTAGCGATGCTACTGATTCACTTTGCAAAAAAAAATTTGAAGTCCTATGTCATATCTAAGCCTGAGATTACCTTTGTAAAAATAAATGTAGATGATCAGTGATTGATTCTTGCGAGTGATGGCTTGTAGGATGTTATATCAAGAGAAAAGGCGTGTCAGGTGGCTAGAGTCTATCTTCAAGGAGATGCAATATTTTCTTTCGCATAGTGAATCAACAGCAACACTATATACTCAAATTGCTAAGGGACGTAATAGTCATGATAACATCAACATTATTGTAGTTGATTTGATGAGAAATTAGGAAGGAGGAGGAGAAAGTCCATAGTAAACACAAATAAGATTATATAATTGTACTATGGACTTTCTCCTCCTTCTTGATTTCTCGTCAAATCAACTTCAATAGCACTGATGTTATCATGACTAGTCCACCCCATAGCAACCTGAGTAAGTAGCGATGCTACTGATTCACTTTTTGAAAAAATGTTCTATCTTCTTGAAGACATACTCTAGCCACCCGACACGTTGTTTCGCTTGATACAACATCCTACAAGCCATCACTAAAGAATCAAGTAGTCATCATCTACATTCTATTTTACAAAGGTAATCTCAAGCTTAGATATGACATTGGGCTTCAAAATAAATCTTTCATGCTTGGAACAAGAAAAACTAACATAAATCTTTACTAGTAGTTGTAGAAATTCAACTACTAGTAACTAAAGGTTATAGAGATTCAACTACTAGTAATTAAATTATATTGAGTTTCCACTACTTGTTACAAATAGGATACAATTATTTGAAGCACTGGGTCATTTCTAAGCCTGAGATTACCTTGGTAAAAAGGAATGTAGATGAAGAGTGCTTGATTCTTGCAATTTATGGCTTGTGGGATGTTGTATCAAGCGAAACGGTGTGTCGGGTGGCTAGAGTGCGTCTTAAAGGAGATGCAATATATTTTCACAAAGTGAATCAGCAACAACACTACGTACTTAAATTGCTATGGGACACAATAGTCATGATAACATTATCATTATTGTAGTTGATTTGATGAGAAATCAGGAATGAGGAGAAAGTCCATAGTACACACATGTATATTTATATGTTTTTACTGTGGACTTTCTCCTCCATCCTGAATTCTTGTCAAATCAACTACAATAACACTGATGTTATCATGACTATTCCGTCCCATAGCAACTTGAGTAAGTAGCGATGCTACTGATTCACTTTGCAAAAATATCTTCTATCTCCTTGAAGAAATACTCTAGCCACCCGACACGCCATTTCGTTTGATACAACATCCCACAAGCCATCACTCGTAAGAATCAAGCACTCGTCATCTACATTCCTTTTTACAAAGGTAATATCAGACTTAGATATGACATAATGCTTCAAATAATTGTTTCCTGTTTTTAAGAAGAAATAATAAAATTAATATTTACTTGTAGTTATTAAGATTCAACTACTAGTAACTAATTGTTATAGAGATTCAACTACCTATTACAAATAGGATACAATTATTTGATGTCATATGCCATATCTAAGCCTAAGATTACCTGTGTAAAAAGGAAAGTAGATGATGAGTGCTAGTGTTGTGAGTGATGGCTTGTGGGATGTTGTATCAAGCGAAACTGCGTGTTGGGTGGCTAGTGTGTCTTCAAGGAATTTCAATATTTTTTTTTGCAAAGTAAATCAACAATAACATAAAGTACTTGAATTGGTATGGGAAGGAATAGTCATGATAACTGTCACGCCTCGAGCCTACACCCTGGGCGGGACTGGCACTCGAAGACCATTGTTGGCCTCAAGCGAACCCTTAGCCTAGCTTACTTAACTCATCGGAAGACTTAGACATAAGAAAAATATAACTCATGCATAACTTGAGAAATAATAGTTTAGCCAAAATGGCAAATCAGTCTTTAAACAACATCTGAATGATAATGTAAAGACAACTGAACTACTAACTGTCTATGAAGCCTCTAAACAACTGAGATGGATGTTGGGACAAACCCCACAACATCCTAGTGAACTAAACTAGAAAGCGAATAAAAGAGTCCTCCGGAATGCAAGGAGGCTCACCACTGACTCTGAATGCTCAAGTTGGATCAATGAAGCGCTGAATGTTGATCCTGGTTACCTGCGTCTGCATCATAATACGATGCAGGCCAACTGGCATCAGTACATTGAATATACGAGTATGCGAGTTGGAATGCTAACAAACATAGGCTCGAAAGGGATTATGAAAGAAACACTTACCTTAGCTATTGTCAACTCATGAATATATAATTGAACTCATTTCAATATAAAGCAGTTTAAAGTAAGTGCGAAATAAAGAAAAACTGTTTAAAAACATGATGTCAACTCTGTGTATATACAAGGATACAAAATAACTCTAAAATGTGTGTAAAAATACAATATACTGATGTATATAAAAATACAATAACTTCTGTAGGAGATTATCTAACCGACAACCATCACTATGCGCCTAAGTGATGGTACAACGTTTTACCTCACGTTGCCAAGGACCATCATATGCCTTGCCATCGGTATAGAACCTGAACTACTAAGTGGATCCATTAGTCTATGCTGAAAAGCACTAAGGAATCATCAACCTTGATATGTCCATGTCCTTCAATAAGCATTGCTGCCCGACCCTCTTTGCTTGATAGACGGCCCAACCCAGCAACGAACAAGGTCATTCTACTTCTCATGTGCTTAACCATCTCCGGAGCATAACGGGGTGTTTGGGTGAACTTCAACTCATACTCATGCACACTTAGAGAATCCTGCTTAAGTGTGAGGAATTCATATACCTTGGCCTCTTTTAGTTCTCGGGGAAAGAAACGCCCCAAGAAAGCTTCCTCAAAACATGCCCAACTCGCAGGTGGTGAATCTTCAGCTCTACCCCTTTCCACTGATCAAACCAGGCTCTAGCGACATTCTTCATCTGGTATGCAGCTAGCTCAACTCTCTCAGTACCAGCAATATGCATCACATTGAATACCTTTTTCAGCTCCTCAATGAAGTTCTCTGGATCCTCAGTAGTGCTTGAACCAGTGAAAATTGGAGGATTCATCCTCAAGAACTCACGAATCCTTGAAGTGTTAGCCTCTTCTTGTCGAGCTCCTCTTTGCTGCCCGACCTGGTTAGTCACAGCTTGGCTCAACATCCGGATAGCCTCACGAAACTCAGCATTGGTGACTTCTCCTTGAGGTTGCACTTCAGGTGCATTGGGTAACTCTTGTTCCTCAACATTGCGTCTCATCGGAGGACCTCTCACAGCTATTCGTGGAGGCATGAATATCTGAAACGCGCGCAAGCACGAATTAGAAGGAAATTTTATAGAGGTTAACTCTATCGCACGAAATGAATATGAAAGAAGTGAGATAGTTCCTAAATGTTGCAGCCTCCTAATTATAGATGTGGCGCGCTTCCCACCGATAACTAGGACGCTACAGACACGGCTTCATAGACCCCCTAGGACTCTTGAACTCTCGTCTCTGATACCATGTTTGTCACTCCCCAAGAATACACCCTGGGCGGGATTAGCACTCGAAGGCCATTGCTGGCCTCAAGCAAACCCTTGCCCTAGCATACTTAACTCAGCAGAAGACTTAGACATAAGAAAAATATAACTCATGCATAACTTGAGAAATAATAGTTTAGCCAAAATGGCAAATCAGTCTTTAAACAACATCTGAATGATAATGTAAAGACAACTGAACTACTAACTGTCTATGAAGACTCTAAACAACTGAAATGGATGTTGGGACAAACCCCACAACATCCTAATGAGCTAAACTAGAAAGCAAATAAAAGAGTCCTCTGAAATGCAAGGAGGCTCACCACTGACTCTGAATGCTCAAGCTGGATCAACGAAGCGCTGGATGTTGATCCTGGTTACCTGCGTCTGCATCATAATACGATGCAGGCCAACTGACATCAGTACATTGAATGTACAAGTATGTGAGTTGGAATGCTAACAAACATAGGCTCGGAAGAGATTATGAAAGAAACACTTATATTGGCTCGTCTCAACTCATGAATATTTAACTGAACTCATTTCAATATAAAACAGTTTAAACCAAGTGCAATATAAAGAAAAACTGTTTAAAAACATGATGTCAACTCTGTGAATATACAAGGATACAACATAACTTTGAAATGTAAGTAAAAATACAATAAACTGATATATATATAAAAATACAATAACTTCTGTGGGAGATTTTCTAACCGACAACCATCACTATGAGCCTAAGTGATGGTATAATGTTTTACCTCACGTTGCCAAGGACCATCCTATACCTTGCCATCGGTATAGAACCTGAACTACTAAGTGGATCCACTAGTCTATGCTGAAAAGCACTAAGGAATCATCTAAAATGTATGACCCTTTTTCTGCCCATGATGGCTACATGGTTTATGGGGGCTTGAGTTAATATGAACTCGCGTCCCCATATCGGTGCTCAATACTACTCCCAAAAATATACTTAGCTCATATGTTTTTTTTTAAAACATCTTCTTCTCTGGTTAGAGATAATTACTCAAACTTAGCTTAAAAGCTCTCTTGGATTCAATGTTCCCTTTTTTGCTTCTTCAAAACTCTTTTGGAAATCTCAGTTTCCTCTCATCTTAAATGTGAAAATATTTACTCTTGAGAATACTTAGTTGCCATATATCATTTTAAAGAAAATGAACTTTGCTCTTACTCTTTACTCAACTTCAAAACTTATGTCTTAAAACAAGGTAAAAATATTTGTAAAAGACTTATGAAGACTTGAAATGAACCTCTCTTACTAGACTCTTGACTTCTCTTGACTTTGATCTTAACTGCTCTTGACTCGACTCTTAACTGATACTTGAATTGAATTATGGATTCAAGGATTAAGTTTTGGGTTTGGAAAGATCTCATGTTGTTTAGGAATGATTCTAGATAGTTAAACATGAGAAAATACCAAAAATCAATATTTGAAGGTGGGTCCACGACGCAGAGGCATAATTTAATTTTGGTTCCGAAAATGTCTTTTGAGGTAGAACACCTCGTGTCAGCTCTGCAATGCGAAGCAAAAATTTCAAAATTGGGGGCTAGGCGCGCGACGCGCCACTGATGCCAAATTTCGCCAGACGAAATTTCTTCTTCGTTTTCCAACCCCAATTCGCCCAAACTCGATTCTTTTTCTCAAATATTTTTTAGATACAAATACCCAGCAAATGTACCTAAGAACCTTATTAAAAAAGATTCTATAATACGAAGTAACGATCTCAGAAACTCCTAAATTCATCCCAATTCAAGAACAACAATCAAATTCAAGAACAAGTAATAAGATCATCAATACTCAAACTTTTTTAGGACGAATTCTGCTGAACGAAACATGTTTGGCGCGTGGGTGAATGAACCCAATGCTATGAAGGACTCACATACCTTGTAGGGTCAATTCCTTGGCGAATCCGCAACCAAAATCGATCGTTCTTGGCGAATCCTACTTTTCCTCTTCTCTATTCTCTTGCGTTCTTTCTCCAAAAGTCCTAACTCTATTTCTCAAAAGTGTAAACTGAACTAACTCAGTTTTGACCCCAATTATTTTATTAAAAACGGATTTAATTGATTGGGTAAGGAAAAGACTAAACTAATCTTCAAAATTCGGATTGGGCAGTTCCTTATTCTAACAGTCCAACTTCCAAAGGGAATAACTCACTCATACAAACCCGGAATTGCGCAAAATTAGCGGCGTTGGAAAGATCATTCCAAGAGATTTCCAATCATATCTAGAATTACACCTAACTCATCTTGAGCTAGGAGTTATGGTCGTTTGAAGTTGACCAAAAACTCACTTTAATTTACTTAAAATTTTCCAGATTTCCTTACACTTTGCAAAATTAACTATTTCCAGATTTTAAACTTCCTTCTAGTTCTTTCTAGTTGCAAGATGTTACAATAACATCAACATTATTGTAGTTGAGCTGATGAGAAATCAGGAAGTAGGAGAAAGTCCATCGTACACACATATATGTTTATTTGTTTGTACTGTCGACTTTCTCCTCCTTCCTGATTTCTCGTCAACTCAACTACCATAACTCTAATATTTTCATGACTATTCCGTCCCATAGAAACCTGAGTAAGTAGCGCTGCTCCTGATTAACTTTGCAAAAAAATATTACATCTCCTTGAAGACACACTCTTGCCACCTGACATAACGTTTCGCTTGATGCAACATCAGACAAGCCATCACTCGCAAGAATGAAGAACTTATCATCTAAATTCCTTTTTACAAAGGTAATCTCAGGCTTAGATATGACATAGGGCCTCAAATAATTGGTTCCTGCTTTTAAAAAGAAAAAATAGCATAAATATTTACTAGTAGTTATACAAATTCAACTACTACTAACTAAATGTTATAGATATTCAACTACTAGTAACCAAATTTTAAAGAGATTCAACTTCTTGTTAAAAAAAGGATACAATTATTGATACCATAAGTCATATCTAGTCTGATATTACCTTTGTAAAATGGAATGTAGTTAATTAGTGCTTGATTCTTGCGAGTGGTGGCTTGTGGGATGTTGTATCAAGAGAAATGGCGTGACAGATGGCTAAAGTGAGTCTTCAAGGAGATGCAATATTTTTTTTCGCAAAGTGATTTGGAAACAACACTACGTACTAGAATTGCGATGGGATGTAATAGTCATGATAACATCAGCATTATTGTAGTTGTTTGATGAGAAATTAGGAAGGAGGAGAAATTCCATAGTACACATATATGTTTATATGTTTGCACTATGAACTTTCTCCTCCTGGCTGATTTCTCGTCAAATCAACTACAATAACGTTGATGTCATCATGACTATTCCATCTTGTAGCAACCTGAGTAAGTAGCGATGCTACAGATCCACTTTGCAAAAAAATATTGCATCTCCTTGAAGACACACTCTAGACACCCGACGTACCGTTTCGCTTGATACAACATCCTACAAGCCATCACTCGCAAGAATCATCCACTCATCATCTATATTCCTTTTTACATAGGTAATCTCAGGCTTAGATACGACATAGGGCTTCAAATAATTATTTCATGTTTGTAAAAAGAAAAGTAACATAAATATTTACGAGCAGTTATCGAAATTC
This sequence comes from Solanum infundibuliforme, assembly GCA_029582565.1. NCBI lineage: Eukaryota > Viridiplantae > Streptophyta > Magnoliopsida > Solanales > Solanaceae > Solanum > Solanum infundibuliforme. Next base: position 15,734 of record JAJOOG010011790.1, read on the forward strand.
AATGACTGGTAACTAAAGGTTATAAAGATTCAACTACTAGTAATTAAATGATATTGAGATTCAACTACCTATTAGAAATAGGATACATTTATTTGAAGCCCTGTGTAATATCTAAACTTTAGATTACCTTTGTAGAAATTAATGTAGATGATGAGTGCTTGATTTGTGTGAGTGATGGCTTGTTGGATTTTGTATCAAGCGAAACGGGGAGTCAGGTGGCTAGACTTTGTCTTGAAGGAGATGCAATATTTTTTTTCGCAAAATGAATCATTAACAACACTACGTACTCGAATTGCAATGGGACGGAATAGTCATGATAACACTAGTACTATTGTAGTAGATTTGATGAGAAATTAGGAAGGAGGAGAAATACCATAGTGCACACATATATGTTTATATGTTTTTACTATGGACTTTCTTTCCTTCCTGAATTCTCATCAAATCAACTACAATAACGCCGATGTGATCATGACTATTCCCTACCAAAGCAACCCGAGTAAGTATTGATGCTACTAATTCAATTTGCAAAAAATATCGCATCTCCTTGAAGAAATACTCAAGCCACACGACATGTTGTTTCATTTCATACAACCTCATAAGCCATTACTGGTAAGGATCAAGCACTCGTCATCTACATTCCTTTTTACAAAGGTAATCTCAGGCTTAGATATGACATAGGACTTCAATTAATTGTTTCCTGTTTGTATTAATAAAAAATAAGATAAATAATTACTAGTAGTTATTAAGATTCAACTACTAGTAACTAAATGTTGTAGAGATTCAACTACTTGTTACAAACATGATACAATTATTTGAAGCCCTATGTCATATCTAAACCTGAGATTACCATTGTAAAGAGGAATGTAGATGATGAGTTCTTTATTCTTGTGAGTGATGGCTTGTGGAATATTGTATCAAGGGAAACGAAGTGTCGGGTTGCTAGACTGTGTCTTCTAGGAGATGCAATATTTATTTTTCAAAGTGAAACAACAACAACACAATGTACTCGAATTGCTATGGGACAGAATAGTCATGATGAGATCAGCATTATTGTAGATGATTTGATAAGAAATCAGGAAGGAGTAGAAAGTCCATAGTAGACATATATGTTTATATGTTTGTACTACGAACTTTCTCCTCCTTCCTAATTTCTCAGAAAATCAACTACAATAATGCTGACGTTATCATGACTATTGTGTCCCATAGCAACCTGAGTAAGTAGCAGTGCTATAGATTCACATTGAAAAGAAGTATTGTATCTTCTTCAAGAAACACTCTAGCCAACCGACACACAATTTTGGTTGATACAACATCCGACAAGCCATCACTTCCAAGAATCAAGAACTCATCATCTACATTCCGTTTTACAAAGGTAATCTCAGGCATTGATATGACATAGGGCTTCAAATAATTATTTCTTTTTTTAACAAGAAAAAATAACATAAATATTTACTAGTAGTTATAGAAATTCAACTACTAGTAATTAAATGTTATAGATATTCAACTACTAGTAACTAAATGATATAGAGATTAAACTACTTGTTACAAACAAGATACAAGAATTTGAAGCCCTAGGTCATATCTAAGCTTGAGTTACCTTTGTAAAAAGGAATGTAGATGATGAGTGCTTAATTCTTCCGAGTGATGGCTTGTGGGATGTTGTATCAAGCGAAATGGTGTCAGGTGGCTAGAGTGTGTCTTCAAAGAGATGCAATATTTTTTTTTCAAATTGAATCAAAAACACTACGTACTCGGATTTCTATAGGATATAATAGTCATGATAACAGCAGCATTATTGTAGTTGATTTCATGACAAATCAAGAAGGAGGAGAAAGTCCTTATTACACATATATCTGTTTATCTGTTTGTATTATGGACTCTATCCTCCTTCCTAATTTCTCACCAAATCGACTACAATAACGTTGATGTTATTATGGCTATTCCCTCTCATGGCAACCTAAGTAAGTAGCGATGCTACTGATTCACTTTGCAAAAAATTATTGCATCTCCTTGAAGACACACTCTAGCCACCCGACACGTTGTTTTGCTTAATACAACATCACACAAGCCATCACTCTCAAGAATCAAGCACTCGTCATCTACATTCCTTTTTGCAAAGGTAATCTCAGACCTAGAAATGACATATGGCTTCAAATAATTGTTTCCTGTTTGTAACAAGAAAAAATAACATAAATATTTATTAGTAGTTATAGAGATTCAATTACTAGTAACTTAATGTTATAGATATTCAACTACTAGTAAATAAATGTTATAGAGATTCAACTACTTGTTACAAACATGATACAATTATTTGAAGCCTTATCATATCTAAGCCTGAGATTTCCTTTGTAAAAAGGAATGTAAATGACGAGTGCTTGATTCTTGCGAGTGATGGCTTTTGGGATGTTGTATCAAGTGAAACAGAATGTCGGGTGGTTAGCGTGTGTCTTGAAGGAGATGTAAAAAAAATTCACAAAGTGAATCAACAATAACACAGCGTACTCAAATTGCTATGGGAAGGAATAGTCATGATAACATCGGCATTCATGTAGTTGATTTGATGAGAACCCAGGAAAGAGGAGAATGTCCATAGTACATACATGTGTTTATATGATTGTACTATGAACTTTCTCCTTCTTCATTATTTCATGAAATATCAACTACAATAATGTTCATAATATCGTGACTATTTCGTCCCATAGCAACACAAGTAAGTAGCAACACTTCTAATTCGCTTTGCAAAAAAATATTGCATCTCCTTGAAGAAACACTCTAGCCACCTCACATGTATTTTTCTTTATACAACATCCCACAAGCCATTACTAGCAAGAATAAAGCACTCGTCATCTACATTCCTTTTTACAAATAAAATCTTAGGCTTAGATATGATATAGGGCATCAAATAATTGTTTCCTATTTGTAACAAGAAAAACTAATAGAAATATTTACTAGTAGTTATAGAGATTCAACTACTACAAACTAAATGTTATAGAGATTCAACAACAGGTAACTGAATGTTATAGAGATACAACTACTTGTTACAAACAGGATACAAATATTTGAAGCCATATGTCATAGCTAAGCTTGAGATTACCTTTGTAAAAAGGAAAGTAAATGATGAGTGCTTGATTCTTGCGAGTGATGGCTTGTGGGATGTTGTATCAAGAGAAACGGCATGTGAGGTGGCTATAGTGTGTCTTCAAGGAGATGCAATATTTTTTTTTGCAAATTGAATCAACAACAACACTACATACTTGAATTGCTATTGGACAGAATAGTCATGATAACATCAACATTATTGTAGTTGATTTCATGAGAAATCAAGAAGGATGAGAAAGTCCATAGTACACACATATATGTTTACTAGTTTTGATGCACGTGCATTGCACCTGAATATCAAATCATGTACTACACTATTTTTAAAAATAATGTGAATATAAAAAAATAGAAAATTTAAGTAAACAATTATAAAATGAATGATAAAGTATAAGTTCCTAGGAATAGTGGATGTAAACTTTGTTATGATTACTATTGAAAGTTAGTCACTCTCACAATCTCTTAGTCACACCTCTTCAATATACCTTCTCCTTCTTCCCCCATAGTGAGTTATTTATTTATTATTGTGTTGTTGGAGTTCTTACTTTTAATATAATATATAATATAAATAAATATTGATATAGAATATAGAAAATATACTAAATTGGATGTTTTTAGTTTGAGTATTATATAATTTAACGTTGATGTTAGCAAGTGTTCAAATTTCACTGAACATTGAGATTGTCAACGTCTGTAAATCAAACTTGAGATTTAAGAAGAGAAGAATAGAAAACATAAAAAAATCATAGTTTAAAAATGTGAGGAAACTCCTCCATTTATACTTAACAAAGGCTAGTCTGAGTATATTGTTTCTTATCATAAAAGTCACCACTCTTTGGAAATGTTACAACTCAATAGAAAAGTCCTAACTCTTTGGAAAAGTTGTAATCATTCAATGTGAAATGATGTCTTCTTTTAATATAATATGTTATAATATAAATAAATAAATAAAATATAAACTATAGTACATTGGGTGTTTTACGAAGAAGAAGAACAATGAAAAACTTTATAAAATTGTAGTTTGAAAATTTGAGAAAACCCCTCTTTTTATAGCAAACAAATGGTAGTGCATGAAGGAATGCTTATTGTCCCCTTTAAAAAAAAGTCAGAACCCTTTTAAAAAGTCACAACCCTTCTAAAAGGTCACAACTCATTGTAAAAGTAATAACTCTTTTGAAAATTCACAACTCTTCAGAAAATTCACAACTCTTCGGAAAAGTTGAAACTCTATAAAAAGTCACAAACCTTCAAAAATGTCACAATTCATCGGAAAAGTTATAAGCCTTTGAAAATGTCACAACCCTTCAATGTGAAAAGCTGCTTGTTTTTAATATAATTTAAATAAATTTAATACAATATAATATAAATTATAGAAGATATACTAAATTTGGTGTTTTAAGTTGGGGGTTTGATTATAATCTGATATTTAAGCTAGGAATTTTATTATTTTAAGGTAGAATAGATATAAAAAGAAGAAGAAGATAGATATAGATTTGTCTTATTTTAATTTGATATGAAATTTTAAAAAAACAAAGAAGACTTTTAATTGAAGGATATGTAGAATATATAAAAACGGTTTTTAACTTTGTGGTCTTAAAGATGTGCCCTCCACCCCAAGAAAAAAGAACATTCTATATTAAACTGAATAAAAATAAAGTACAACAAATAAATTAGAAGCGGATGAGTACCTATTAAATCTAGTTTAGACTCTTCAGACAAGTTTTGATCAAATCCTTTTTCTTGAATAGTTTGAGACTTTGCACAACTTGAATACCAAGTTGTAGTTTGTGCTACAGAAAATCATTTAACTTCTTGTCAATTTGAAGTTGTTGCAAAAGTATATTTATGACTATGAAAATGAGAACATATTAATTATCTAGATAGTCTTCTAGTTTGAGGTTGAGTATTTCTATTCTCCTTGTGGCATCAACTTTTATTGATCTATCTAGTTTGCCCACAAATATAATTGTAATTGCATAATTGAACAACTCTCACAATTTTTCTTGTTTAAGAAGATGAATAGAAAACATAAAAAATTTGTAGTTTAAAAGTGTGAGAACACCTCCCTATTTATAAACAACAAAGGATAGTATGAAAAGGTATTTATCGTGCTTTATCATATAAGTCCCAACCCTTCAGAAAAAATCATAACTCATCGAAAAAGTTACAAACCTTCAAAAATGTTACTACCCACTAATGTGAAAAGGTGTCAGGTTTTAAGTTGGGGGTATTTTAGTAATTTAACATTTAAGTTAAGGAGTTCATGCTTTTAAGGTAGTATATAGAAGTATAGAAGATACATACATACGTTTGTGCTATGGACTTTCTCCTCCTTCCAGATTTCTCATCAAATCAACAACAATAACGATGATGTTATCATGACTATTCCCTCCCATGGCAACCTGAGTAAGTAGTGGTGCTACTGATTCGTTTTGCAAAAAAATATTGCATCTCCTTGAAGACACTCTAGCGACCCGACATGTTGTTTCGCTTGATACAACATCCCACAAGCCATCACTCGCAAGAATTAAGCACTCGTGATCTATATTCCTTTTTACAAATTTAATATCAGGCTTAGATATGACATAGGGCTTCAAATAAGTGTTTTTTGTTTGAAACAAGAAAAATAACATAAATATTGACTAGTATTTAAAGAGATTCAATTACTAGAAACTTAATGTTATAGAGATTCAAGTACTAGTAACTAAATATTATAGATATTCAACTACTTGTTACAAACATGATATAATTATTTGAAGCCCTGGGTCATAACTAAGCCTGAGATTAACTTAGTTAAAAGGAATATAAATGATGAGTTTTTTTATTCTTGCGAGTGATGGATTTTGGGATGTTGTATTAGGTGAAACGGTATGTCGGGTGGCTAAAGTGTGTCTTCACGGAGATGCAATATTTTTTTCGCAAACTGAATCAGCAAGAACACAATGTACTCGAATTGCTATGGGATGGAATTGTCATGATAACACCATCATTATTGTAGTTTATTTGATGAGAAATTAGGAAGGAGGAGAAAGTCCATAGTGTCCACATATGAGTTTATAAGATTGTACTATGAACTTTCTCCTCCTTCCTGATTTCTTGTCAAATCAACTACAATAATGCCAATGTTATTGTGAATATTTTGTCCCATAGCAACCCAACTAAGTAGCAATGCTACTAATTCACTTTGCAAAAAAATATTGCATCTCCTTGAAGACACACTCTAGCCACCTGACATGCATTTCGCTTGACACAACATCCCACAAGCCATTACTCGCAAGAATCAATCACTCGCTATCTACATTCCTTTTTACAAAGGTAATCTTAGACTCAAATATGACATAAGGACTTAATTAATTGTTTCCTATTTGTACCAAGAAAAAATAATCTAAATATTTACTATTAGTTATAGAGATTCAACTACCACAAACTAAATGTTATCGAGATTCAACAACTAGTAACTAAATGTTTTAGAGATACAACTAATTGTTACAAACAGGATACAACTATTTGAAGCCCTATGCCATATCTAAACTTGAGATTACCTTTGTAAAAAGGAATGTAGATGACGAGTGCTTGATTCTTGCAAGTGATGGCTTGTGGGAAGTTGTATCAAGCGAAACAGCGTGTCAGGTGGCTAGAGTGTGTCTTCAAAAGATGCAAATATTTTTTACGCAAAGTGAATAAACAACAACACTACGTACTCGAATTATTATTGGATTAAATAGTCATGATAACATCAGCATTATTATAGTTGATTACATGATAAGTTAGGAAGTAGGAGAAAGTCCATAATACTCACATATATGACTATATGTTTGTACTATGGACTTTTTCCTCAGTCCAGATTTCTCGTCAAAACAACTACAATATTCCCTCACATGGCAACCTGAGTAAGTAGCGATGCTACTGATTAACTTTGCAAAGTATTATTGCATCTCCTTGAAGACACACTCTAGCCACCCGACACACCGTTTCACTTGATATAACATCCCTAAAGCCATCACTCGCAGGAATCATGCACTTGTCATATACATTATTTTACTAAATTAATCCCAGGCTTAGATGACATAGGGCTTCAAATAATTTTTTCCTGTTTGTAACAAGAAAAAATAACATAAATATTTACTAGTAGTTATAGAAATTCTACTACTAGTAACTCAATGTTATAGAGATTGAACTACAAGTAACTAAATGTGATAAAGATTCAACTACTTGTTACAAACAGGATACAAGTAATTCAAGCCCTATCTCTTATCTAAGCCTGAGACTACTTTTGTAAAAACGAATGTAGATGAGGAGTGCTTGATTCTTGCCAGTGATTACATGTGGGTTGTTGTATCAAGCGAAACGGCGTGTCAGGTGGCTAGAGTGTGTCTTCGAGGAGATGCAATATTTTTTTTGCAAAATGAATAAAAAACAACACTACGTACTCGCATTGCTATGGGACTGAACACCATCATTATTGTAGTTTATTTGATGAGAAATCAGGAAAGAGGAGAAAATCCATAGTGCACAAATATGTTTTTGTATGATTGTACTATGAACATTCCACTCCTTTCTTATTTCTTGTCAAATCAACTACAATAAAGTTGATGTTATCATGACTATTTCGTCCCAAAGAAACCCAAGTAAGTAGCAATGCTACTAATTCACTTTGCACAAAACTATTCCATCTCCTTGAAGAAACACTCTAGCTACCTGATATGTGTTTCGCTTGATACAACATCCCATAAGCCATTACTCATAAGAATCAAGCACTCGTCATCTACATTCCTTTTTACAAAGGTAATCTTAGGCTTAGATATGACATAAGACTTCAAATAATTGTTTCATGTTTGTAACAAGAAAAAATAATATAAATATTTACTAGTAGTTATAGAGATTCAACTACTACAAACTAAATGTTATAGAGATTCAACAACCAGTAACTAAATGTTATAGAGATATAACTACTTGTTACAAACATGATACAATTATTTGAAGCCCAATGTCATATCTATGTCTGAGATTACTTTTGTAAAAAGGAATGTAGATGAAGAGTGCTTGACTTTAGCGAGTGATGGCTTGTGGGATGTTGTATCAAGTGAAATGATGTGTCGGGTGGCTAGAGTGTGTCTTCAAGGAGATGCAATATTTTTTTTGCAAAGTGAATCAGCAACAAAACTATGTACTTGAATTGCTATGGGATGGAATAGTCATGATAACATCAACATTATTGTAGTTGATTTCATGATAAATTAGGAAGGAGGAGAAAGCAATAGTACACACATATATGATTATATGTTTGTACTATGGACTTTGTTATGGATCTAGCTACGGGACACTGCTAGAGAAAATCTGAAGTTTTCTTTTTTCTACCTATGGTGCTAGTTAGTTAAGAGAGAACCTGTAATCTCTTGAGTTTGAAGTACTCAAAAACTTGACTAACCTTTTGCCTATCTTTCCATTGAATTCAAATAACTTAAATAAACATTGGTGATTAACCACCCACGTAATAATAAGGAAATAACTTCCTACTACTACTGAAATGAGAAAGTGGAGGAACAACCTCCTTACTGCTAATAACTACTACACAGAAAACAACTGCTACAAGGAAAACAATGTTACAAAAGACCTATTACAGAGAAAACAGAAAATCATAATTAATAGCTACTGATTTAATTTCCATGCATAAAACTATTGCTAGACTAAAAGGGTACTAACATTACTCCCCTCCTTCAAATCACGCTTGTCCTCAAGCCCTAAGTGTGAAAAATTCTTCTTCATCGTTAATGAAATCAATCCAGAATAACTTCTTGCACTAATGACCTCGAGTGAATGGTTCATCACAGTTGAAACAAAGTCCCTTAAGTCGTCTTTCCTCCATTTCAGATCTGGTCAGTTTCTTCACAAATTTGACATGTTGTTGAGGTGATAAATCTGTTGTCTTTGATTTGCAAGCATCTAACGATTGTGAACAAATGGGTTGTTCCTTGCGTTCATAAAGTTGGGATAAACTCATCGTCGTAGCCAAATCTGGAGGATTATGCAACTCAACCTCAATTGATATATAATTAGTAAGACCAATGATATAAAGTTCAATGTTTTGTGGATTAGTATACCAGCCCGCGAAATTAACTGCTCAAATGTTTCTTGGTAATCTACCACAGACCCGACTTGCGTAGCTTAGCCACTTTTCCCAATTTCTGGCTTTTGATTAGTGGCCCAAAATGAAGGTTATCATGATGTTTGAAGTCATCCCAAGACAGTTGAGGAAGATCTGTCTCTAATTGAAGAAACCAAAGTTGAGGATTGCCCTACAAATGAAAAGAAGCAAGTCTAACCTTTTCTTCTTCCAAAGTTTGTTGGTGTCGAAAGCACTTTTCACACCTATTCAACCATTCCAAAGGGTCCTCTTGTCCATTAAATCGTGGGAAATCCAGTTTTGTATGTCGAGGAATGATTAAACTTCCATTTGTTTCTAATCCTGACCCTCCTGCCACTTTGTTGTTACCCTTCCAACCGCGATTTTGACTGATATGTTCAGTTGAATCAGAATTGGTCTTAGAATTTACTAAATCCTATGTGAGTGCATCCAAGTGAGCATTTTTTGCTGCATGTTTGGCTAAATTGGCTGTACGTTCTTCTTGGAACAAATTCAGTAATTGTGTTAGTTGATGTTGAATTTGGTCTTCCATAACCACCGTTTCTGATACCAAGTTTTTATGGTCCCCTGTTATGGATCTAGTTATGGGACACTCCAACATAAAATACTCTATATACGATGAGGAAGAATTTGTTTAAAAAGGGGGAGATACTAATATTTTCCACACTTAGAGCCTGAGGCCAAGCGCGATTTGAAGAGGGGAGTAATGTTAGCACCCCTTTTAGTCTACCAATGTTTTACACGTGGAAGATTTAAGGAAATTAAGTTAATAATTTTTTATTTCTGTTTGCAGTAGATTACTACAACTTTATAGTTACTTGTTTTTTATATTTTTGTGTAGCAGTTGTTGCAGTAAGGAGGTTATTTCTCCACTTTCTCATTTCAGTTGTAGTAGGAAGTTACTTCCTTGTTTTCAGATGGGTGGTTAATCCACCAGGTTGTATTTAATGTTATTTGTATTTAGTGAAATGATAAGCAGAAAATTAGTCAAGTTTTTGAGTACTTCAAACTCACGAGATCACTGGTTCTCTCTTAACGAACCAACACCATAGGTAGAAAAAAGAAAACTTCAGATTTTATCTTGCAACGTCCCATAACTAGATCCATAACCGGGGACCATAACAGACTTTCTCCTGCTTCCTGATTTCTCGTCAAATAAACTACAATAACGTTGATGTTATCATGACTATTCCCTCCCATGGCAACCTGAGTAAGTAACATTGCTACTGATTCACTTTGTAAAAAAATATTGCATCTCCTAGAAGACACACTCTAGCTACCCGACACGACGTTTTGCTTGATACAACATCTCACAAGCCATCACTCAAAAGAATCAAGCACTCGTCATCTACATTATTTTTACAAAGGTAATCTCAGTCTTAGATATGACATAGGGCTTCAAATAATTGTTTCCAATTTGTATCAAGAAAAAATAACATAAATATTTACTATTAGTTATAGAGATTCAATTAGTGGTAACTAAATATTATGGAGATTCAACTACTTGTAATTAAATGTTAAAGAGATTCAACTAATTGTTACAAACATGATACAATTATTTGAAGTCCTATGTCATATCTAAGCCTTAGATTACCTTCATAAAGAGGAATATAAATGATGAGTGCTTGACTCTAGCGAGTGATGGCTTTTGGGATTTTGTATCAAGTGAAACAGCGTATCGGATGGCTAGAGTGTGTCTTCAAGGAGATGCAATATTTTTTTTTGCAAAGTGAATCAACAACACAACATACTCGAATTGCAATGGGACGGAATAGTCATGATAACATGAGATTTATTTAGTTTATTTGATGAGAAATCACGAAGAAGGAGAAAGTCCATAGTACACATATGCGTTTATATGATTGTACCATGAGCTTTCTCTTCCTTCCTGATTTTTCGTCAAATCAAATACAATAACGCTGATGTTATCCTTTTCACTTTGTTCCATAGAAACTCGAGTAAGTAGTGACTCTAATGATTTACTTTGCAAAACAAAATATTGCATCTCCTTGAAGACAGACTCTAGCCACCCGACTCGCCCTTCGCTTGATACAACATTCCACAAGCCATCATTCGCAAGAATGAAGCACTCATCATCTACATTCCTTTTTACAATGGTAATCTCAAGATTAGATATGACATAGGGCTTAAAATAATTGTTTCCTGTTTGTAACAAAAAAATAACACAAATATTTTCTAGTAGTTATAGAGATTCAACTACTAGTAACTAAATGTTATAGAGATTAAACTAGTTTTTTGCAAACTTGATACAACTATTTAAAGCCCTATGTCATATCTAAGCATGAGATTACCTTTGTAAAAAAGAATATAGATGATGAGTGCTTGATTATTGCGAGTTACGGCTTGTGGGATGTTGTGTCAAGCAAAAATGGCGTGTCGGGTGGCTAGAGTGTGTCTTCGAGGAGATGCAATATTTTTTTCACAAAGTGAATTAGCAAGACCACTACACACCCGAAATGCTATTGGACGAAATAGTGATGATAACATCACCATTAATTGTAGTTTATTTGACGAGAAATCAAGGAGGAGAAAGTCTAGAGTACACACATATATGTTTATACTAAGAAAAATTTGATACATATACTAAGAACAATGTGATAGCATATTCTATGATGTTTACGATGGTCATGTAAAACTACTACTTATTTTTTTTACCATATTATTTATTTGCCTTTGACTATTTTCTTAATGTTACATTACCTACATCTCTTTGAATTTGTTTTAGATTTTTTTTTTTTTTAATAAAAGATATTTAAAGATTATTTAACTTCAAAAACATTTTATTTTTATCAGGATTATAATTTTGGGACGCAAGCATCAAAAACAATTCTTAGTTCTTACTCACATTAATTATTTTTTAAGGACTTTATTATCTTCAATTTGCTTATTATTATTATTTTTTAATTTCATTTAAAAGAATTGTTCTTTCTTTCCCTTTTTATCCTATAACTTTTCAATTTCAACTTTCTTTAAAACCATAAAATTTAAAAAACATTATGATATATTTGATAGATATTTTTAAGATCACAAGATCTAAAAAGTATATTTTTAGTTTTTAAGACATTATGTCAAGCAAAAATCAGACAACAAATTAAAAATAAAACAAAGGGTACTATATCTAACTAAATCTGACAAACTCAAAATCATCTTTTTTAAACCAAAATTTTAAATACTAAAATTTGACTCTTGACTCCCTAAAATTGACTCACTTTACTTTTAGGTATCGTTTGGTTGGTTGGTGAATCAACATACACACAAGGACAATACTTTTTATTGAAATTTTCTTAAGAAATATTGTAGAACAACGAGGAACAAATATTTGAAACATATGGGGAATGTATAACAACTTTAAGAAAAAGGAATCTACAAAAATGTAGCACATCATTGAACCTAAATTATATTTTCAATATGCCTCCACACAGGGAGGCTTGATTAATTTTACATGGATCAAGCATATGATTTTTTTTTTAATAATGTGTGACGATAACATTTGTTCAAAGGACTTCTATGTATTTTGAAACTATATTAAAGTGTACTATCATGTTATTTAAAAAATTATTTTTTTAGTAAAAGCATACATTATTTACATAATTATATTTTGACTCCTCTCAGGTTCGATGTTTTATAAATTCTGTAAAATTGACATAATTTCGTGTTATTCTCATTCTCTTTATTTATTATCTTTCTTTTGTAATTTGCAAAATATATTATTTTTTTAATAATTTGTACCTTAATTTACGTATTTCCTTGAAAACATCCTTTCAAAAATATTTGAGGAGGGAAAATTAGCAAAATACAAATATATAAAATGACATAAACTACAAAAAAAAAAGCTCAGAATATTTTTTTCTAACTACAAATGGCAGTATCCTGCTCCAACATTAGTGATCATGACCTAGACTGCCTCGCGGTCCGAATTTAGTCGGGGCTCTAATGAGTGCTTCGGACATCGGGTGGAATTTTTATTTTTTTTTTAAAAACTAGAATATCTTACATGACATATAAACATTAGTTGTGGTGTATTGGTAGAACAACTCCACCCTTAACCAGAGGTCTCGACGTAATAACTTAAAACTTACCAAATATAAACTTATAAAATGATTTGAATTATATTAAATTCATGAATATATTAGTCCAAATAAATATTATGGATTAATATAATTGGGTTAATTATGTAAGTTCAATGAATATGGATTTAATTGAAGTCCAAATTAATTGATTTGTGCTACAATAGATGAGCCAAATCTGCTAAGCCCAATGTCATCTTATCCTAGAGGCCTAGTTTCGTCCCAAGTGTCAAATGATGTGGCACGCCAAGTCAAACAAAGAAGTCAATAGGATCATGCTACAAGTTTAGATGACAAATTCAATTTGTAAAGCCCAATAGGACATGTCACTTCAATCTGATTTGCCGTTCAAGATCATCAAGTTTAAGTCCATATCAGTTTCATCAAATCCACAAATCAAGATCAAGACCAAGATAGAGTTGCAGTTCATCAATGATTCAAGAACAAGCTGCAAAGCCCTTGAATCCAAGATCAAGTTCAAGAATAAATTTAAGATCAAGCTCAAGAGGAATAATAGAGATTGTAACACTCATATTCTAAAATCAATAAATATGATTGTTGCATTTTTTTCCAGTCTTGATTATTATTTTCTCGACTCAAATTTTACTGTGTAGAAATTTGGGCACGCCTAGTGGGACAATCTCCACCTCTCATCTTAATGTTAAAGCATCAAAGAATATTGAGATGAATTTAAAGAAGATCAACTCTCATTTAATTGTCTCTAAGGTTGCTAACTCCAAGTTTCGTACTGAAGTTGAAGAAATCCTTGGGGCTACCTTCGACAGTTTCAGAGCTATTACGAGGAGCAAGTCAACTATGTTGCGACAAAGTTTTTCAGTCAGTTCCTATAGTAAGAGAGTTTCCAGAAGTTTTTCCTGATGATCTACCCGAAATTCCTCCTGAGAGAGAAATAGATTTCGGCATAGATCTTCTTCCAGATACTCGTCCTATCTCTATTCTGCCCTATAGAATGGCACCAGCAGAGTTGAAAGAATTGAAAGAGCAGTTGAAAGAACTCCTAGAAAAGGGTTTCATTCGACCGAGTGTCTCACCTTGGGATGCTCCGGTCATGTTTGTGAGAAAGAAAGATGGTTCCCTTAGGATGTGTATAGATTACCGTCAGTTGAATACGGTTACCATCAAGAATAAGTACCCTCTTCCGAGGATTGATGATCTTTTCGATCAGCTTCAGGGTGCCACTTGTTTTTCGAAGATTGACCTCAGATCAGGCTGTCACCAGTTAAGAGTGAGGGAATGTGATATTCCAAAGACAATATTTAGGACTACATATGGTCATTATGAGTTTTTGGTCATGTCTTTTGGTTTGACCAATGCACCGGCAGCTTTCATGGACTTAATGAATAGAGTCTTCAAACCTTATTTAGATATGTTTGTTATTGTCTTTATTGATGACATACTAATCTATTCAAGGAATGAAGAAGATTATGCTAGTCATCTCAGAATAGTTCTTCAGACTTTGAAAGATAAGGAGTTGTATGCCAAGTTCTCTAAGTGTGAGTTTTGGCTTAAGTCTGTGGCATTACTAGGCCACATTGTGTCTGGTGATGGAATTAAAGTTGATACTCAGAAAATTGAGGCAGTGCAGAATTGGCCTAGACCCACATCTCCAACTGAAATTAGGAGTTTCTTGGGATTAGCTGGCTATTATAGAAGGTTTGTAGAGGGGTTCTCATCTATTGCATCTCCTTTGACCAAGTTGAAACAGAAGACAGTGCAATTTCAATGGTCTGTAGCTTGTGTGAAAAGCTTTCAGCAATTGAAAAAGAGATTGATTACAGCTCCAGTTTTGTTACCAGAAGGTACTCAAGCTTTTGTGGTGTATTGTGATGCATGTAGAGTTGGTTTGGGTTGTGTCTTAATGCAGAATGGCAAGGTTATAGCTTATGCCTCCAGACAGTTGAAAGTTCATAAGGAGAACTACCCAACCCATGACTTAGAGTTGGCTGCGGTAGTGTTCGCTTTGAAGATTTGGCGTCATTACTTGTATGGTGGGCATGTTGATATATTTACTGATCACAAGAGTCTTCAATATGTGTTCACTCAGAAGGAGCTTAATATCAAATAGATGAGGTGGTTAGAATTACTTAAGGACTATGACCTGAGTATTTTTTACCACCCAGGTAAGGCTAACATTGTTGTTGATGCTTAAAGCAGGTTGTCTATGGGTAGCACAACCCATATTGAAGAAGGGAAGAGAGAATTAGCAAAAGATGTGCACAGACTAGCACGCCTGGGAGTCAAACTTATGGATTCCACAGAAGGAGGTATAGCGGTGACGAACGGGGCCGAGTCATCACTAGTGTCAGAAGTGAAAGAGAAACAGGATCAAGATCCCATTTTGCTTGAGTTGAAGGCAAGTGTTCAGAAGCAAAGAGTATTAGCTTTTGAACAAGGGGGAGATGGTGTATTGAGATATCAAGGAAGATTGTGTGTACCTATGGTGGATGGACTCCAAGAGAGGATTATGGAAGAAGCTCATAGCTCCAGATATTCCATTCATCCGGGTTCCACCAAGATGTATCGTGACTTGAGAGAAGTTTATTGGTGGAATGGCATGAAGAAGGGTATTGCAGAGTTTGTTGCTAAGTGTCCAAATTGCCAACAAGTGAAAGTTGAGCACCAAAGGCCCGGTGGTTTAGCTTAGAGGATAGAACTTCCGGAATGGAAGTGGGAGATGATCAATATGGATTTCATCAAAATATTATTATATATTTGATAGATATTTTTAAGATCACAAGATCTAAAAAGTATATTTTTAGTTTTTAAGACATTATGTCAAGCAAAAATCAGACAACAAATTAAAA
>JAJOOG010011791.1:0-20281 GCA_029582565.1 Solanum infundibuliforme
ACTCGCTCATACGAACTCGGAATTGAGCAAACTCGGTGGCGTTGGAAAGATCGTTCCAAGGGCTTTCCAAACATAACTGGAACTACTCCTGGATCATCTTGAGCTAGGAGTTATGACTGTTCAAAGTTGGCCAAAAACTCACTGATTTCCACACTTGGCCGAATTTCCAGATTCTGAATTTTTTTCCAAAAATGACTACTTCCAATTTCAAGCTTCTTCATATTAATTTTAAATTGTCGGATGTTACAGAGGAGGTAAATTTTCTCTCAAACAATTTACCCCGAATCAATTTGATTTCTCTCGAACATAAACAAGCATGCAAAATAAAAACAACCTATGCTTTAGTCCATTAACTCTCTCGAGCTGAATGTGTGGTAAAGGGTTTAGGATTCACTCTCTCGAGCTAAACCCATGACAACCCAATACGCAAAGACCATCAATTCAGTAATCTTGGTTTTAAAACATCTCTCTCGAGCAAGCCAAAAACACGACGGTAGAACTGGATTTGCAACTGCAATTCTTTAAATTGAATCACAATTACTGATTGAAATCACTTCTAAACAGCATTTAAACTAACAATTAGCAATACCCACAAGCTAAATCAGCCCATAATCACACCCCAAAAATTGGGGTTTTAGCTAGACATCATAAAAAAATAGAAATCGTTACCAAATTGTGTTTCCATCAACTGGGTAAAATTAATTTCGTTTTTACAACTGTCTGAATTGAAGAATTTCAAAGACCCACTTCAATTTCTCAAAAATGGAAAACTTCAATTCTTCAAAGCTAAGGGAAAATTTGTCTCCAGACTCAGAGTTCAAACTATTCAAAAGATGATACTTCTAAAAATGATAAAAATCTCTTTACTTAATTTTTGAAAATGTATTTATAGTCGTCAAAAATATGCCACGAAGGGCCATTCGGCGCAGTAGATTGGGCTCACCGATCAACTCGACGATCCGCCCTTTGGCCCATTTCATCGCCTTCTTGCCTTGGCCTTCAGCATCCTCTAAGTATGTAACTTTGGGCCATCTTACCCTGCATTGAGGAATCACTTGGCGATTCGCCGACTGCTCCTTTCTTTCGTCAACTTGATTTTCTCCTTTAGGGTTTGGCACACTGGAACTTTAGGCGGTCATCTAGCTACTCGGCGACTCGCCAAATGGACTTGGCGATCACCAGGCTCTCGCTTCTTCCTTTTTTCAGCTCACTTCATTCCTTTTTTGCAAATTAGTGTCCTTGCTTTGCTCCTCAATCCAAATACCTAGAAATCAAGGATTTTACATCAGTTATGGGCACAAAATAGGCATTTGAGGACACTAAATCTATCCAAATAAAGCCCTAAATGAGTCCAAATATCAAACTCATCACTCATCCACTTTAGGAACACATAGTGACAATCTCCCCCTTGGGAGAAAACTTCTACTTTCTGCTGATGAACTGCACCTTCCAACTGGAATAATATAGGATCACTGTCCTATTTTTCCTTACCCTCCGCTACCAATGAAGGTTTTGATCTATTCTGGACTATCACACCACCATGTGATTTGTCCGTAAGACTAACTCCTAAGCGAGCAAGCCGATGAACATCTTTTGCTAATTCCTTCCCTTTTTCCTTAACATATGCTACACCACCCCCTAGAGATCATCTTTCTGGCCTTAAGGTAAGAGATAATTCGACATATAGGTACTGAGCTACTACCCTTCCATTCTAAGACTGGCTCGTTGGAAACTGAAACTGAACGATCCTAGTTCTACTATCAACTGAGGCATAAAAGGAATGTAACAAATCCATGCCTAGAATGATATCAAAATCTATCATTTCTAACTCTGCAAGTTCTTATGAGGTGACTTTCTAAGAGACTGTGACATGGCAATTTCTAAATACTTGTCTAGCTATAACTAGGTCACCAACTAGAGTAGAGACTGAGAAGGGTTCTAAGAGAGTTTCAAGCACGATAAGAATAACAAAGAAAGTGAAGTTTTTCCTAAAACACTTCATAGCCTCCCTCTCATTAGATGTGGTGCACTTCACACCCATGAAAGAGACTCTACTTAGTGCGGCTTTTAGACATCCTAGGACTCTTGAACCTAATGCTTTGATACCAAGTTTGTCACAACCCGAGGCTATCCCTTAGACATAAACACGGGACCTAGGATCACGAGTGACCCCAAGCTAACCCTGAGTTGGCATATCATAAGCAAACTAAACATATCTATGAAAAGATAACTAATGCGGAAGTTAAATCATGAAATAACTGAATGATGGGGAATACCCAATACTGTTCTGAATATATATAAAATTCTAATGGGTCGTTTGGTAGATTGTATAAGGATAATGCTAAATAGATTGTATTAGTAATGCTTGCATTAGTAATGCATGTATTAGTTATGCTTGCATTAATTATACATAGATTATTTTAATGCATTGTTTGGTTTGATGCATTAAATATAGTATGTATTGCATTAAAAAAAATTATTTACAAAGATACCCTCCACTTTTATGGTGGAAAAGATGTAAAAAAAGATTTTGAGGGACAATTGAGTCTTTTATCATTTTAATGCATGCATTAAAACCATTGCATTACTAATACCTAGAAATCCATGGTATTAGCAATGCACACCTTAATACACAGAGTGTATAACTAATGCAAGCATTAGTTATACATAAGTTGAAAAAGATTACCAAACAAGGTACTAGTAATACACAAAACTAATACATGCATTAATTTTCCTAATACACTCTACCAAACTACCCCTAAGAGTTTAGTGATACTGAACAATCACTCAAAAACTAACGTTGAATCTAGACTATGTCTGTAAAAGCCTCTAACTGACTAGAGTTGATGGGACATGTCCCCAGCTTAACCTTAGAAAAATTGAAACTGAAATGAAAGACTAAATCTGAAAACATGTCTATTGTCCTCGAAGTATGAGGACTCACTACTGAAGCTAATGAATGTGGATCGAGAATCGATCTACGCATGATCTGGATGTTGAGAACCTGAACCTACATCATGAAAGATGTAGCGCAGAGTATGCGATGGGATTATTCGTCGTTGTGTTTCTAAAGTTGAGATGATGAGTATATTAGAAGATTGTCATTCGTCTCATGTTGGTGGTCATCATACTGGTATCTCGACTGCTCATAAGATCTTGGAATGTGGATATTATTGGCCTACCAATCACCAAATTCTCATGATTTTGCCAAGTCTTGTGATTGTTGTCAAAGAGAGGGAAGTATTTCAAGGAAGCAAGAGCTCCCACTTACTCCTATTTTGGTGATTGAATTGTTCGATGTTTGGGGCCTTAACTTTATGGGTCCATTTGTGAGTTCAAATAGGATGAAGTTCATACTTGTAGCAGCTGAATATGTATCTAAATGGGTGGAAGTTGTTATACTTTCAATCAATGAAGGACTGCATGAAAAGGAATATCTTCTCAAGATTCGATACACCAAGGGCAATTATTAGCGATGGAGGTTTACACTTTTGTAATAAGTTGTTCAAGGTGTTGCTTGAAAAGTATGGTGTTTGGCATAATGTGGCAACTCCTTATCATTCGCGGTCTAGCAGGCAAGTTGAAGTGTCAAATAGAGAGATCAAGAAAATTCTTGTGAAGACTATAAATGTGAAAAAAATCGATTAGTCGAGAAAGCTTGATGATGCACTATGGGCATATCGTCCGCATTCAAAACTCTCATAGGTATGTCTTCTTACCAACTTGTGTTTGGGAATTCTTGTCATTTTCCTGTAGAGCTAGAGCACAAAGCTATGTGGGCACTCAATAAGTTGAATTTAGATTGGGGTGTTGCAACAAATCAGAGGTTGAATGAGATAAATAGACTTGATGAATTTCTCCTGAAAGCATATACAACCTTATATAAAGAAAAGATGAATAAGTACCATGATCAAAAGATTGAAAAGCGTGAGTTTGTTCCCGGTGATTTGGTTCTTCTCTTCAATTCAAGACTGTGCTTATTTCCTGGCAAACTCAAGACCATATGGACGGGACCATTTCGAGTAGTGCAAGTATTTTCACATGGAGCGGTTGAACATGAGAATGATGAGGGAACAAGGTTCAAGGTGAACGGTCAAAGGATAAAACTCTACATGGGACAATTGGAGGAAGTCATAGAGGTGATTGAATAATGGGATCTTGATGAAGTCTAATTATTCAAGGAGTCTACATCGTGTCGCGACGTTAAATCAAACGCTTCTTAGGAGGCAACCTAAGATGTTTAGTTATTTTTGGAGTTTTTCCTTTGATTTTTTTTGTTTTTAGACTAGTATATGTTAGTTTAGGGTCCGTGTCAAAATAATGTCAACATAAAAAGTAGAAGGATGGCCTAATGTTTGCTACATGTGCAGGAAAAAAAGAGAAGTCTGGAAAATTTTAAAGTGCAGAGGATCCTACAGATGGGTCCTACAGGTCGTAGGAATTTCTACGGACCGTAGACCATGTTCGTAGAACCTTGGTGAATAAAAATCATTAAGGAATCGTTCTATGGGTTCCATCTACGAGTCATAGTTCAGTCAAAGAACCATAGATGGTAGTGGTAGAATTTAAGTCTAAGTAGACCTACAACTTTAAGTCTACGAGTGCACAATATGAACCGTAGAAATTCCTACTGTTCATAGTCTGTACTAGTAAACTCCAGTTATGTTTCTAAATTTCGCTAAGTGTAGAGTCAAACTACGGAAGCCTTCTACGAATTGTAGGAAATCCTACGGTCCATAGATAGGCTTACATTGAACCCTGTAACTAAAATGACCCGACCCGCGACCCTTCATAATAAAACCCTCCATTTCAAAATGTATTCCCCATTTCCCTATTCTTAAACCGTTTTAAACCATTACACCCTCCAAATTTCCAACACTTTCATCCTCCATCACACTACATTAAAAACCCACAACTCCATTATCTTCTTCTTTTTCTCCATTCTCCATTAAAAAATCCAAACTCTTCCGATATTTCTCACAAGGAATTAAGAGTCAGTGTGGTCAGGGTCAAGCAAATTTTGAGGCTTCAAAACTCTAACACTCACACAACTTCAAAATTGTTCTTAAATGTATAAAAGTCATAATTGTTGAATGAATTGAATTGGATTAAAACTTGAATATTATTGAATATTAGAAGAAATCCCAAAGGATGACGTTTAATTTTTGTGATGTTGATGATGATTATGAATGATAGAAAGCATGCTTAGGTTGGGTTGTTAAAATTTAGGAGTATAATCATTGTGGGTGAAACAAAAATGATGATCTAGGTACTTGATACCTACGAGGTTCTTCTAAGGACCGTAGAAATTTCTATGATGTGTAGCTTCCCCTCGTAGACAAAACCTTAAGGGTTAGTGTTGCCCATTTCAAACTAAGACTTGTACAACTTCTATCTACGGGTCGTAGGATCTTCAATGGACCATAGATAGGACTCGTACAAGCACTTACATGATTAAAAACAAAAGATGGAGACTATGGAGCCTATCTACAATCCATAGAAATTTCTACGACTCGTAGATCAGTTTCGTACTCCTAAAAGGCACAAACCAGTAGCCTAAGTTAGGAACTACGAATTGACCTATGGTTCGTACAAAATTTGATGGACCATACTAGCAAACTGTAGTTCCAACTTTAGAAACTTAAAAGATTGGTTTCCTTTCTTACGCTTGGGTCCTACGGTCTGTAGAAACCCAACTGTAGGACCAAAAACAGTGTGATTCCTGCAAACACAAATTTTGGTTTCTTGATTTTATTTTCAGTTTTCTTGCTCTGTTTAGCATTTCTATGGTACTAGCAAGTCTTCCATAGGTACCATGCTGCCAAAAGGTACTTCACAAAGAGGGGTAAATCCACCACACCTTCTGCGTCTATGTATCATTTACGGGATCAAGCCACTGATGTTAAACAAAGTAGTTCAGAATATAATCCTGATGTGGGAGAGGACTCACCAAGGGTACCCTGGAACACCAGAAACCAATCATGGCAACTAGAGACGTCTCATATTCGGTTGGTATAGATGCACCACCAAAGGCATCGACTCCCCAGTCCGAAGAGGGAGCTGGCTCACAGAGCGAGGAAAATAGTTCACTGGTAGAGTACACATTGGGCTCTCAGCCCGGATCTCAGTCTGGGTCTGAGGGGTCTCAATATGAGGGATTAAAGGAACCTATACGGTTTGTTCGGGTTGTGGGATAGCCTAACCGTTTTGAGGTTCAGGGCATGTTCCAAATCTTTAGGAAGGCGGCATACCAGAATACGAGAGGAAACCCCAGATGTCCAATTACTGAGGAGCCGAGAGTGTTGACTAGTCGTTTGCACACTGCTCCGGAGATACATGGATTGTTCAAATGACATCGATGCAAATGGATGGCATATTCCTCGGGCAAATACAATGAAAATATGGTTCAGGAGTTTTATGTTTCATATGCAGTCACAGTTAAGTATTTGATGCTGAAAAAAGGAAAAGAGCTAGCACAACCTTCTCTTCTGAGCACCTGGATTCGGGAAGTTCCGATTGACATCTTGGAGCATACCATTCGCCTATATCTACATGGCCCAAATTATGAGCAGACTACATCGACAACCGAATTTGAATATAAGATACAGCTTGTGACAGATACAAAAGCAATGAATGATTTCTCTCAGAAAGAGGATTTATTAAGATGGGTGGCTTGATATATTGCAGAGCATGGGGTTGATGCAGACTAGGTACACGGTCCTGCCCAATTAAAAAGGCCTCGCTGAACTTTGCTGCAAAATTTTAGTGGTCCATTGTCCGTTCCCGCCTATCCCCCACTATGAAGGATAATCGCTTGACTTATTGATATGAAATTTGTTGTAGCAACTGCGTGCTCTTTTTATTGATATGAAAAAGACAAAATTATTTGTGCAATCACTCATTTTTTTTCACTTCTAAGCTATCAGTTTGGCTATAAAAATTACGATTCACATTTTCCAGAATAAATTTTACTTTATTTGAAAATCATTGTTCAGCTTCAGCCCGTGAGAATTTCAAATTGAATTTGAAGTTGTGTTTCAAATTTGGAAAATAACTTATAGCTTGTTTGCTAACTCACATTTAAATTAGTAGTACATTCAAATATGAATATATTCCACATCATATCATATCATATATTAATATAAGTGGGAAGCTCTAACATTCAAAGTTGGATTACCATTTTGCCCCTCCACTAAATCAAAATAAAATTAATTAATTTATTAAATACTAATATTTTAATTACATAATGGTGAAATATGAAGTCCAACAACTACACTTCAATAATGACTGACTCTTCCAATTCAATGACTCTTTGAATTTTGAAACCAAAATAAAATTTATGTATCATGATTCAATGTGCTCCATTAATTTGGTAGGTGAAATGACAGCTAAATATCACTATAAATACCAGTAAATTACTCCCTAAATCATTATATTCTTTTCTTTTCTTTTCTATCATCTATTGTTCCATTTTATTCTTCCTAGATAATGATATAGATACATGTCGTTAAAAAGCTAACCGAGGAAAAGAACAGATAGCTTCATTATGAAATTAAAAAGAGAAGCTTTCTTACAATATTGTTCAAGTGTTAAACTTAGAAGTATAATAAGATATGACCTATAAATTCCTTTAGATCTTTTTTATATTAGCTTATGATTTTAAGTTTTTCTTTTTCATTTTGGAGTTAAGGTATGGTTGTCCAAAATAAATTTGGTATGCAATCCATATTTTATGTAATTCTGTATCATTTTGCATTGTTATGGAATTTATTTCTTTGTTTTTGTGTTATTATTCTTTTAAGTGCTACTTAATTAACAAAACTTCTATTAATACATGATGAGTTTGATAATACTTGAATAGTTTATATAATATGTTTTTGTTTAAATACAAGTATAATTTAAATAAAGGTTACTCAAAGATTATTACTTTGAATAAAAGATTTTGATAGTGTTACTTTGTCGTCTATCTAACATAGTATTGCAAACACATACATATATTGTTCATTTTCACCCTTTTTGTTCATTTTCTATTTTTCTACAATTTATACAATATGAGATTTAATAATTTAATTTTCAAATAAAAATGAGAGTTACATTTACATTTATGCGGCCTAATAGTTTTCTTGAATATAAGCATTATATATTTACGGTAAGCTTTCCGTAGTGTTAAAATTCAAATGGTTGGTATGATGACAATTTTGCTTTTGGACATTTTGGTTGTTTCTTTATGAATTTCTTCTACCCTTAATTGTTACTACTAAAAAATATTCCTCAAATTAAAATCATGTAAAAAATATTATGAGAATGGAGTAATTAAGCTTCATTTTGTTTAGATTTTAGTATTCTCTCTGTCCCTAATTACTTATCCACTTTTGAATTGACACACCTATTAAGAAAACAATTATTGATATGGTGAGTTTACCATTTTATCCTTATTAATTATAAAGTGGATGGATTAAAGCTTAAGAGTTTCAAGAAGTTCTACCTTTTTCAAAGTAATTAATAAAGGATATAATAGGTAGAAAAAAGTTTGTTCTTTCTTTATTTGTCAAAATAGACAAGTAATTAGGAACAACTAAAAAAGGAAAAGTGGACAAGTAATTAGGGACAGAAGGAGTAATATAAGTCAATAAGATCATTCTATTAAAAGTGGAAAGAGTCTAAGTCAAAAGCTGAATTACTAAAATATTTTTTAAAAACATATTTATCATTTTATTTTTTTATAAAAATTAATTGTCTATTAAATTTAGTTCGAAAGACCTTTCATCTACCTTTAGACCTATACAAATTCTATGAACTTTTTATTTACAAATTTAATATATGTCATATATTTATTTTCTTCACTTGCAGCTTCCAACCGTTTAAACTTATCATATTCTTTATCAAATTATATGACCTTATTCAATATTTAATTAATGCACATTAAATATTCAATATATATATACGCCTTAGGTAAAGTTACACATTATAATTCTCCTTTTATAGGTCTTAATCAAATTTACTAAAAAAAAAAAAATACACATGACACTAAAAACATAATTACACCAAAGGTAGTTTTAGTTGGTTGGGAGGTAATATTATTATAAGTGGGAAGCTTCTAACCTCAAAGTTGGATTACCATTTTGCCCTTATCTCACCCCTAAAATAAATTAAATATTAATATCTATTTAATTAATTAAGTAATAGTTATATTTAAATTCATGCATCAAACAAGATCTTAATGCAATCATATATTCATGTACTAAATGTGGGTAATGAAGAGTCTAATAACCTTCAATTTTAATTTGTAAGATAAGTGGGGGTAATGAAGAGTCTATCAAAGACACTCACACAACATTATTTATACGGAAAAGGGCCTAAAATACCCTTAAAGTATTGAAAATGGTACACAACTACCCCTCATCCACCTATTGGCTCCAAAATACCCTCCTCATTCACCTATTGGCTCACAAATACCCTCATCATCCACCTTTGAGTACAATTTTAGGCACTTCATTAATGGAGCACCATTTAAAATAACTAAATAATCCTTTTAATTACGTGGCCTTCAACCATTGGTTGCAATTTAATTATTTAATATAATTTTAAACCCACCCATTTTTAACTAAACCCGCCCCAATACTTATTAAACCCGCCCGACCCAATACAAAAAGAACCCAATATTTTCATACAAGTATTTCTCCTTGTTTGATTATTTTTAATCTGTTTGAGTGGTTTTGTGGGATTTTCATTTTTATGATTGTTAGCTGTAATAGGGAAATACAGAATTGTAGTTTGAAGTGAAATTGCGTTTATATCAAGGGTGTTGTTGATATTGTTGTGCAATCACATTGTGGGCATTTTTATGTGCCTCCTGCCGTTGATGAAGTGCAGGCTTTCACATTGTGGGCATTTTTATGTGCTGGTGATATTGTTGTGCAGGTTTTTGTACTTGATGATTAGAAAAACATCATACCAAAAAATTTGATTGATTGAGTTGTTTTAGTTATTACCATGTATTTGCTAAAAGTCCCCCCCCCCCCAACACACACACACACACACACACACATATATATATATATATATATATATCCATGTTCCGTGTTGAAAATATTGTATTGAGTTGAACTCGTATGTGATAAGCTAGATACGACATATGAAAATATTGGGTTCTTTTTGTATTGAGTCAGGCAGGTTTAATAAGTATTGGGGCGGGTTTAGTTAAAAATGGGAGGGTAATGGGTGAGTTTAAAATTATATTAAATAATTAAATTGCAACCAATGGTTCAGCGCCATGTAATTAAAAGGATTATTTAATTATTTTAAATGGTGCTCCATTAATGAAGTGGCTAAAATTGGACCCAAAGGTGGATGGGGAGGATATTTGTGAGCCAATAGGTGGATGAGGAGGGTATTTTGGAGCCAATAGGTGGATGAGGGGTAGTTGTGTATCATTTTTAATACTTCGAGGGTATTTTAAGCCCTTTTCCGTTATTTATATTCCCTTCTTTCATCCAAATTTGTGATCATCTTGCATTCTACATTAGGTTAGTCTACAACATTTGTAAAATTTTCATTACCAATTTGTAATTGTAAAAATTCTGATTCATGTATTTGTATTCTTTAAAATTTCATGCATATTCATCTTCTTTTTGTTGAGAAATATGTAAATTATCATAGTTACAAGATGAATATTCTCCAATATGATGTTGTAAGTGAATTTTTATTTTTCATATCTCCATCTTTTTTAGTTTTTAAATATAACTTCGTAATTGATTACTATTTTTTTGTATTCTTCGTTTCTTCCATCTTTACGATATAAATATAATAAAGCTAATCTCAATTTATATTTATAATTAATTATTTTGAGAGCAAGCATGTCAAATCCCGCAAAATATTTTAACAACTAGACCCGTAAAAGATTAAGTCTTTGATAAACATTTATAGTTATGTCTTCTTCGTTGTTTGATAATAATTTATCTTTTTAAAACAACATGTTTGTACTCTTTCCTTTTTATATTTAGTCTCAAATGTTTAGAAAATTCATGTACTTAACTATTACAGAGAGGTGCAAAAATTAGTGCAAAAGTAAAAATAAATTTAAAAAATAATGTAAAGTAAAAAGATGACAATGTTACATTGAATTTTATTGTATTAGAATTCATATTTAATTTTTTATATACAGATCCTTTAATATATAGTTCAAGAAATATAGTGTATCTGTATTTTTAACATAGTTATGCTTTTTTTCTTTTTAATTTTAACTTTTTTTATGATTTTAGTTTTTTATACAAATGAAACATTTTGTCTATAGCAAGTCGACTTCTAACAAAATGTAATTCAATCAATATGGCAATATTTTTGTCTATATATTTTAATGTGATGTCTTTTATTATAGATGCCATGTCTTTATTTACTTTTCTTTCTTTTCTGTTTGAACTTGTAATTTTTTCTATAAAATTTGATGTTACACCACCTAGACATTTTGTAATATTTTTCTTTATACGTATCTTTTTTTATAACCAATTTCTTTTTTGATTATTAAAACTTACGTTTAATAATTAAAATATATTAATTTCTCTAATATAATAAAAGGTTTATTTTTCATGAAACATTAAAAGTATCAAACCTCCAACATCTGACACAAGATTTTCATGTTATATTTTGTGAAGAGTTATATTCTTATGTCAAACTTACATAAGGACTTAGCTTTGAACTTAGCGATGAATTTACGTACGCTTCACTATGATATATTTACTCATATAGATAAATTAACTATTATAATGTCAATTAGGGGACAAACGTGCAACATTTCAGGACTAGTATTGTAAAAAGTATAAGCAAATACAACTCCAACTTCATAATTTCAAATAAAGTGAAAAATATTTGAAATAAATTATTGCCTTAAATGGAGTTATTGGAGCATCATTAATTATTTTTGGGAAAATTACGTGTATAAGCAAACACATATTAGTTAATTAGTTAACATAACTATAGTTTGTCTTAATTACAATTCGCGGCCTACTTTTAGCTATAATTAGGTGGCTCGTCTTTTTACTTGTCACTGATTGACTTGACACATACGTTAAGAAAATAATTATTGATATAGGTATTTTTCCAAACTATATCTGTTAAATGATGTTTAGTATTAGGTCTTGGAAAATGATTTGGAGAATAGATATTTATTGATGAGGGTATATGTCAAAAAATAACTAGTGTGTGTGTATATATATATATATAATCCAGTTAAGCAAGTCAACGTAAAATGAGGATTATTATTATTAATAATTTTACGGAAAAGCGTCAAACACCCTTAAACCATGCGAAATAGACAATTTATATCCGTCATTACATTCTGAGATCAAAATAAGATGTCATTATCCCAAGAGACGACAAATACCCTCAAGAGTGAACTACTCAAATTTTTAGTGACGTGGTAAGCCACATGAGACTAATCTCTTCACCTAAGCGTTGTCAACTATAATTTACTGCCAAAGAACTAGACCTTTAGTGGTGACAAAAGTCACCACAAAATCCCAAAATATTGCCACTAAAAGTTGAGTATTTTTTAGTGGCAATTAAGGGTGCAACAGCCATTCACTAGTAAAAGCTATTTTTTCAACAAAAATATATGATAATTAATTTTCGGTTGCGACCTAATTTTCTAAAATAAATAACATTCACTATCAATATTAAAAACATCCAATATTATAATGAAAATCGTCAAAATTACTTCTTGATTCAAATCTCCTACTACATAATGCATCATTGTACACTTTATGTATTTACATATGACATAAAAATAAAACATATAGTGTCTTCAAACTCCTCCTTAATCGATATCATTTGTGATCTTTTAAAAACAATGAAGAAAACAACACAAAATTAGAATTTAATGCTAAAAATTAGTTAAAACCTTTAGTGGTGATATTCTGGGCTTTTGTGGCGACTGTTGTCGCCGCTAAAAGTCTAGGTTTTTGAAGTAAATCTTAGTTAGCAATGCTTAGGTGGAGGGATTAGTCCCACATGGCTTGCCACATCACTAAAAATTCAAGGTGTTAACTCTTGAGGATATTTGTGATCTCTTAGGATAACGACATAGGCATTTTTTAATCCCAAAATGCAACGAAGAATATAAATAATCTATTTCACGTAGTAGAGGAGAATTTTGACCATTTTCCTTTTTAACTTTTATCATCTTTAGTTATTGACCAAGTGCTCTTTGGATACTCTTTACACTTGAAATTCCTGAAAACAGTGTAAACCCATGGTCAAAAAAGATGATCTCCTCATTTACTTGGAGTTCTTCAATCACTGTTCGAATTATGTTTGTATTAGTAATTAAATAGAGTTATTTCTTTTAGGCGGAATAACATGGGAGATGTTTATACTTGGCTCGGATTGTCACCTAAACCTTTCTATTTACGGTTTCACCAACTAAACCCTTAAACCCAATGAAACTTGATAATTTAAATCCTTTTCTCATCTAAGAAATGTACGTGTAATACAAACATCTACACATGGAACTCCACGTCATTTTTTTAATGAGACACATCTATGTGTGGAGTTCCACGTCATTTTAGTGACAAATAAGAAATAAAATATTAAAAAAATAATTAAATCAAATATCCTTCCCATCTTCTCTTCTTCAGACCCCCCAACCCCTCATATTTCCTCCCTCTCTTTCTTCTTCATCAG
Source organism: Solanum infundibuliforme (assembly GCA_029582565.1). Classification (NCBI taxonomy): domain Eukaryota; kingdom Viridiplantae; phylum Streptophyta; class Magnoliopsida; order Solanales; family Solanaceae; genus Solanum; species Solanum infundibuliforme. The sequence goes on from JAJOOG010011791.1 coordinate 13,678, forward strand.
ATTTTCCCCCTCTTCTTCCTCCTACTCCCTTTTCGCTTCTCCATCAAAATCCTCCACCCCCTCTTTTCTTTCTTCTTCACATCCCATCTCCCTTCTCATCACTTCTTCAGATCTCTTTCTATTTTGTTTCTTTTTTTTATTATTTTCTCCACTCAATTAAAAAAATATAAGCAAATAGATAGAGTGAACAAAGAGATTTTAAAAATAAAAATCAAACTAATAAAAGCATAAAAACAATTGAACATTTCACTGGTTTGATGATTTGTGAAGCATATAAAAAAGAATTTTATGGTGTTTTTTGGTGTTCATAATATTCTCCAATAATAGAGAAAGGGGCTGAGAATTTTGTGTGTTTTTCTAGTTCCTTGGCTTTTGGGTTTTTTTCGATTTGATGTTAATAATGTGTCAAAGAAATTGATTGCATTGAAAGTTAGGTTTTTGTATGAACTGAATTTTGTGGAGTTATTGCTTTTTGAAGGTGGTAAACATGGGGGAGAAGAAGAAGGGGTGAGTGGGGGTAAAGAAAGGGAGGTGGGGAAGAAGAAAGAGGTATCTAATGGAGTCTGTCAACGGTCGATAAGGGTCTCTCAGGTCACTCCGACTTACTTTTACCCAAATAAATAAGAGGTGCAGGAGATGTAACACTCTCATTGAAAAAGCTGTAACTTGGTTAATCAAAAACCAATTTCTGGTTATCATTCCTTACATCTGAAAGAAGAAAACCAACCAAAATGGGGAAAAGGAACAAAAGAGGTTAAGCTCCAAAAAACTATGCCTGTATACAGAATATTTTACAACCATTAGATCCCTGAAACTGCTGCTGGCACTGGATACACATCCACTTAATAAAACAGACCAAGCTTGGAAACACATGTCAGTAAGATACAATAATTTAGCATCTGTATGTTCTGTTATACACCAATTGTCAAGCAGCTGCACAATAATGTCTTCATGCATAAATTTCCAGTTACTAAGGGAATCTTGAACATTCCTGAAACCAAATAACATTGATTTATTGTAGCTATGTATTATGAACATGTATTCTCTTAACTTCTTAATGTGGGTACTATAGTAGAACCAATTCAATTCTTAAAAAGACAAACTGTATGTCTTCAGTCTGACCCATCAACGCACTTGCTTGGCTGGAAATGTAGAAAGGAGAAAAGGGGTGGATGTTTATGAAACAAGAACAGACATTACCAGGAGGTTCAATAATAGTCTAAAATAAATGAATAAAAACCAATCAGAACATAAAGAGACCTTATACATAATCTTAGAACAGGGAGGAATCTCCTACAAGAGGATGCCAGAATTTGGAGAAAAGAGTACCTGAGTGGTCAAGTTAAGGTATTCTTGGCACAGCCACTCAGCCAGTACCATCTCTATCTTCTTACTGCTGTCTTCCTCCTCCTTTCCAGGATGGTAGTCTGTTCAGTTTGCTTGTGTTTCTGTACCATGGTATAAACCTGCATTACAAGAAAACTGTTGGTCATCTTTGATTCACCATTCCCTCAGATGTTCAACCAATACGAAAGCAGCAGGATTCACCATTCCCTCAGATGTTCAACCAATACGAAAGCAGCAGGAAAGTTGGTTACTCATCAAGAGACTAATGTTGCAACATTGACCATTGAACTAAGTGTTTGAATACAAGCATTAGATGGTAATGGAGAAACTAATGTTGAACATCCGAACACAGTAGTAATGTTATTTTTAATGCTAACTATGTTGCACAATGTTAAAAATTAACAGCCGGAAAACATTCATACATGAGCTAAGCACGAAGTGACAAGATAACCTCATATATCAATCATTTTATAATGACTACTTGGAAGTTGGACCTATATTTACATGATCCACAGATAAAGCTCTTGATAAGTGCATTATAAATTAAGGAAAATATTCAACTCAAGATGTGAATTGTCAAATCATTGTGCAGCAGTCAGTAAGATGTTTGCTGTTTCAGAGAAGTTCTTTTTTCCTTATTTACAACTAACTTATATGAGCCATCACATTTCTTCATTATAACATCCAACTACACTGAGAAGGCCAGCAAAACCTAGTATCCGTTGATTTTCAGCGGTACCTTTCTTACTCCAGATGTTAATCCCATGCTACCAAGGTTTTTGCCATCGACATACTTCCATGTAATACTCTCTTTGTCCAGTTTTTTGTAGTCGATGCTTCTATTTCCTACATGTCAACAGAAACCACATGCAATTAAGTATATAAAAAAGGTGTTACACTCTAAACATTTGAATAAGTTACCATGAGGTAGTAAGTCAACACATAGAATGAACCTTTTGGATGTAAGACCAATAACTCTACGTACATCTTGAGGCGTATATGACTGAAGACGTGGACACATTCTCCAATATCTTCTCGTGAAACTATTCTAGTAGACTCTTTAAGATCTAGATTGAATGATGACTGTAAAAAGTTATCAATTGCTTTTCTTCTCGAGGCCAAGTCTGCTTCCTTATCCAAGAGAATTGATGGAAACTCCCAGAGGCCGGCAAGTAGACCCTCATCTGGTCTTTTTACAAGAATATATTTGCTGCTGGATTGAGGTCCCGTCATTTCCTGGCAATCCAGTATCTCTACAACACTAACAGCGGAAAACTCATGCCTTTGTTTGGCCTTCACAACTTTTGTTGGGTAATCTGAAACATGAACTGACTCGTTCTGCCTAGAGAGCGATAAAGCATGACATTGCGCAGAGATGGGGCACGCAGCACATCCTGGATTCGAAAGAGAGCACAACGTAGCTCCAAGTTCCATAAGAGCTTGGTTGAAATCTCCAGGCCTACAAGGATCAACTAATTGTCCTGCAAGTTTCCTAATTCAAAAGAAAATATATCACGACACAAGATGGAAAACTCATTAAGAAATAAAGTAATATCTGAAATTGAGTGATTACTAGTATCTAGCATGATCACTTCTTAAGCAAGATATTAATTTATATTTGTTCCCTGAATATATTTGACATGAAACAGAAAGAAAAGATAAGTAGAGAAAGAAATATGATGCAACTCTCTGTAATGTACTGTTCTTAAAAGTTGCTTACTATCTTCCACAGCAAGAAAGCAACTAAAACTGTTTTATACATCACAAAGACTCACCAAAAACTCTTAACTGTCGCAGCGTCTTTTGGATTCGCTGATATGGCCTTCAGCCTAGAAATAACCCTGACCACATTCCCATCAACAACAGGCACTGCCTACAGTAATAACTTAGAAAATGTGAGAAGAGGAAGAGTGTATTAGTGAGACAAAAGTTTGCAGAACCTATGAACCTTGTTGAAGGCAATTGAGGCAATAGCACCAGCAGTGTATTCACCAATTCCTTTGATCTTGCGAAGTTCTGAAACTGTCTCTGGAAAACTACCTCCTTCTTCAACCACCTCTTTTGCACCCTGCAAAAATACAGATATCTCTATTAAGCAAACACGACAATAAACACTTCAGTAGAGCTAAGAATGCTAATTTGCAATGCAGTAATTTTTAAGCCGATTAAAAATTGTAGTTTCCTCTACACACAATTTGATATTTTCATCTCTTAGTCTGAAAAAAACATAATCAAAGAGAATTTGGACTCTCCATCTTTAGCTAATCAATTGTAACTTGGCAACTGGAAGAACTACAAATGGATAAATGCTTAGTTACTCTGTAGGAATATGCTCCATCCAGTTAATAAAGATTATGCTGCTCCTATAACATGTCTAATTCTAAGTGGCACTGCTCTTTGATTGCACAGCTATATCAACCAACTATACCTCAATCCCAAACTAGTTTATATCAGCTATATAAATCCTTTGTACCCATTCTGGCTCAATTTTTGCTCAATTCGGTCCAATACTAAAAAAAATCATTTTTTCCATGCATTAGGGTTCTCTAAATCTCGCACTTATCCTTACTAGTACTGTAGTACATACAAGTCCCTGACCAAACTAAGAAACCTCCTAGCGAACATCCAACCTAATTTAAGTGTAATGATGGCAACAATTGAGTTTACATCCCACAACCCAACTAGTTGGTATTACCTAATTGATCCATTACTTCTATGGCTTTCTGTTCTTAGTCAAGTTGCATTAGTTTCAGTTTTTATTTTTTTTATTTTATATATAAAGTAATCAGAGGAATCGAACGTCTATGAAAACCCTTGGTTGCTGGGCTACCAATGTGGGAATTTATAGATTTTGAAACAACTTGTCTCTATGTGATTTTACGGATACTTGGTCCTCTTTGGGTAACTTGAACTAAATGAAAGAAGAAGAAAAGTTTTGACAAGTGAGGAAGCATGTAGCATCTGTTGAAGTGGGAAGGTAGCTCACCTGTAATAAGAAGCGAACTCGTCTATAATACCCCAAACCAGCCCACATTTCATTCACCTCCTGCAATACAAGGTAGGACAGGACAAGGCTAAGGCTGTGAATTCCAATAAAGAAAATGAAGCATGGAGGTAAGTATAAGGAACCTCAAGAGAAGCTTGAGCTAGATGATGAAGGGTAGGCCATTTGTTCATCCAGCGTTTGAAATAATCAATGACAGTTGAAACCCTAGTTTGCTGAAGCATTACTTCAGAAACCCAGACGGCATAACCCCTTTTATCTCTCTCATCGAAACCACTACTGATTCTTCTCCAAGGAAGGTCTCTTTGATTTTCATCGTACCATTCCAATAGAGAAGCCCTAATCTGTAGGGTTTCATCTTTAGAGAAACTGATGTCCTCTATATCATCGCTTAATGGAACTTCTTTTCGAGGTATTTCTCTGTTACGCCGACCTCTCTTCTTACTTTTCGGGGATATCACCCTTTTCTTCTCTACCCCGGCCTCCATTGATACAGAGTACTGCCTATTCAGATTTCCCGCTAAGCAATGCGTTTCAAAGTGTAAGCAAATGGTCACTGATCTTTATTTTTATTTATTATTATTTTTTTGGTTAAATGAGGATTTAAATAAGCTAAGTTGAGGATTCCTTCAGAGTTAAGAGGGGCATTCCCCACTAATAACCATTAGATTGCCATTATGGCATGATATTGTTCGAACAAAACAAGTTTATGTTAGGCTTAAGTTATTCATAGCCTCTTAAAATTATTCGCATAATTCGTTTATACACCTTAATTAGAATTAGTAGCTACTGAACACCTGATTTGATCCTTTTGAACATTTTTTTGATAATCAGCTAAAAGTATGAAATGTGTTTAATACACTCGCAATGATGTGAAAAATTGACAAATCAATGATGTACATGTGGCATTTTGAGGGGAAAAAAAGAAATAAAGGAAAAATTGAAGTTGCTCAGTTATAGATATGATAATTCATGGCATGCTTAGGAGTTAGTTGCATATTTTAATATATAGATCAATTAATTCATCTCATGAATTGCTGAAATTTGGGAAATGTCTCAATTTGAACATTGTGTCTCGTCCACCCACCATCGTTGTCGTCACCTTCCAATCCTCTCAATCCAAAGATAGGTTTTTCCAAAAATATGATTTTTTGAAAGTTGAAAAGAGCAAATTACATATACATTATAAATTAATCAACACATAAACCACTTATAATTTTAGATACCAATGAAACCATTGACGAAAAACATGGAGAAAGGATGTGTAACACCCCCGAATCCAAAACAGACTAAAAATGCAGATTTTGAGAAGTTGCAGGTGCAACCCACGGTTGCCATCCACGGACCGTAGGTCAAACCACGGGCCGTGCTGGTGGTCCGTGGTTCACCACTGCAACCCCTCCCCAAACTAGCTCAGAAAATTGTCTAAGTCCCGACCTCACGGACAGACCCACGGTCCGTAGATCAGACCACAGTCTGTGGTCTGTGTTCGTGGATCGAGACTTCCCTTACCCAGCCTCTGACACAAACTACGGTCGACCAGCACAGACCACCATTCGATGCACGGTCCGTAAGTCTGACGGTAAGTGAGGGTCAGCAGTCAGTTAGATGAAAATTGTGATTGAGTCAACTTCAGATGGTCATAACTTTTAGCACAAAAGTAATTATGTGTCCCATGACCTATGATATGATAGATAATTGAATCCTCTTTCCAACGCCACCGAGTTTGCTAAAATCCGACATCCGAGTAAAAAGTTATGCTCATTTTTAGTGAAGCCCTGTCGGGCAGACTCGACCGACGACTCCAATCGACGGACCGTCGATTGACCTACGGCTAGTCAGTCCAATCCGTCGGTCACTCCGACAGCAGTTAAGTCAGGGGTCTTTTGGTCTTTTCCTATTTCGTTTAACCCCTAAGATACGTCGTTTAGACCCTAAATCATGAGGTTTTAGTCAGTTTTAGCCTAGAAACATAACTAGGATTTACCTAAGTCAAATCATTAATCAAACTTAGAAAAATTGGAGCGTAAGAGGAGAAGAGAAGTCAAGAACCCTAGTTCAAGAACACAACAAGTTTTCTTCAGTTCCAGCCCAGAATCAAAGGATTTCTTCGTGGAATTCGTCACCAGGTATGTGGGATTTCACTAGTGGGTTCCTTTCGCCCATTAGGTCCCTAGAATTCAGTCAGTTTCTTGATTCCCTTATTATGAATAGACCTAGGGTTTCTAGAATTACAGCAGATCATCATGAATT
>JAJOOG010011792.1:0-17339 GCA_029582565.1 Solanum infundibuliforme
GAGGTCATGAAGGTCTCATCCTGTCGTTAAGATGGAAAGAATTAGTTTAAGTATTCTCTTGTAAGAAAATCAGGCAAACTATTATCTGAACCCTTTTTATAATGGATATCGAAATCAAATAAAGCTAATAAAGCCTGCCATCTAGCAAACATTTGTTTCGAAACATCATGTTTACAGTCTTTATTAAACATGAATTTAGCAGCTTGACAATCTGTTTTTATTAAAAAAAAAAAATTGGTTATATAAATCTCCCTTAAATTTTAAAACACTTTTCACAATAGCCAAGATCTCTTTTGCTATCGTGGCATAGTTTTTCTGGCTACTATTCCATTTGCCAGAATAAAATTGAACAACGTAATCCTGCTTATTGTCAGGGAAATATTGTGTTAAAACACCACCATACCCAATATCTGAAGCATCAGTCTCAACTGTTTTCTCCCAATTTGGATTAGCTAATGTAAGACAAAGAAGATTTTTAACCTTAGACTTAATTCCATGAATCGCTTCAGTATGACTATTATTCTAGGCCGGAGGGTTCTTTTTCAATCTATCATATAAAGTTGTATCTTTAGCTAGATCTTTTATAAAAGGGGAAACATAGTTGAGGCTTCCAAGAAATCTTTGTAACTGAGTCTTCTCAGTCAATATATTAGGAATTTAGAAGCAAATTCAATACTTCTATTTATTGGACTAATTTGTCCCTTTTCAATGTAATGTCTCAAAAATCTAACATTTGTTTGAAACAGTGCCATTTTTGGACTAGAAATAACCAATCCGTTTTGAATAATGATTTTTAAAAATAAATCTAAATGTTTAAAATGTGTTTCCATAGTTTTGGAAAATACTAAGATATTATCTATGTAAACAGTTATAAAATTGCTATAAGGTATGAAAATATCATTCATAATTTTTTGAAATTCTGATGGAGCGTTTTTCAAGCCAAAAGGCATAACATTCCATTAGAATTGTCCCATAGGAACATTAATAACAATTTTATATCCGTCTGATTCAGTAATCTGAATTTGCCAATAACCTGATTTTAAATCAAATTTAAAAAAGATAAGTGCATCATAAACTCTATCAAGTAGATCCTTTTTATTAGGGATAGGATATCTAATCCATTTAAGAGCTTTATTAAGAGGTTTATAATTAATAACTAACCTAGGGGCACCTCTTTCCTGTTCAGCATGTTTATTAACATAAAATGTTGTACAAGACCAAGGCGACTTAGAATGCCTTATAAGGCCTCTTTGAAGCAAAGAATCAATCTCCTTTTTGCATAATTCTAAATATTCAAAATTCATTTGACAAGGTCTAGCTTTAATAGGAATATTACTATCATTAAAACTGTCCTCATAAGGAAGGCTGACCACATGCTTTTTTCTATTCCAAAATTCATTTGGGTGATCTCCACATATTTGAAGAGAGAACTGATTTTTTAGAAAAGATATCTTTTCTTACAGTTTTGAATTTTGTAAAACAGTATCAACTTCAATACTATTGATTTCTTCTTTTATAAAGTTGACTTGTTGATTTTTTTAAATCAGTTTAGAAGATAGCTCATTAATCATTCTAGTAAAGGGTCTAGTTATAAACTCAAGTGTAAAAGGTTTTCCTTCCCAAGTTCCTACAATTCTTTTATTATCCCAATAAGTTAGGGGAAAAATATCATTTATAAAAGGAACTCCTAAAATAATTTGGTTAGTAATATCTTTTACTAAAACAAAACTTTGCGGGATACAATTTTTCCCTTTACAAATAAAAGCCTTGGGTGATTTATATTCTATACCCATTTTGCTACCATTAGCAGATCTAAGACTGTGAGTAGTTTTATGAAAATATCTAAAAGGGATTAATCCTTTTTGTATGCAATTCAAATCAGCAACACTGTCAATTAAAGCTGTAAACTCTTTTTTTTTTTTATAATTATAGTCAATAAGTAAAGTTATTTTTGTATAAATATTTTGAGAAGTATTGATTTTAGATTTTGTAAAAAATTATCTTTATCCTTCTCTTTAAACGTAAGCGTTTGAAGAAAGTTATCACCTTCATCTCCATATGAAGATTCAGAACTATTATCCGGATTTTTAAGACTTTCAATATTATCAAGTCTATTTTCTATGGTGACATTCTTTTATTTTAAACGATGAATGTCATCCTTGAGATTATTAATCTCTTGTTTTAGATCACTGATCGTAGTAGGAGAATCTATAAGCTTCCTTCTTTCTAATAAGAGATTCTTGACATCAATCATGGTGTATGAACCTTCTTTGGTAGGGACATCCTTTGTGATATGATTTTGGGAAGTGGAAGCATCACTAATTTTATCAATAATCCGGGTTCTTATTTCCGGATCTTTAACAATTTGTAAGAGCTTTATGACTTTATCATTATTTATGACATTGATGCATAATTCCTTGAACTGGGAATAGGTCTTATAAAGATCATCTTCTTCTTCCTTATTATCGCAAGTTAGCCCTTGTTGACAATGCAAGCAATCATCATCTGATGACTTATAATCTTCCTGGTGAAGAGCTTGTAGATCTTCACTTGTAGAGGATTCATCATGGCTGCTGTACTCAGTTTCTGATTTTCCTGAATCAGAATTTAGCAGGATTTTGCATAAAGAGTCCTTGATATTATTATCTATGTCAAGGTTTTTGATCTTTTCCTTGACTCTGCAATCTTTAGCATAATGTCCAAATCTTTCAGATTTGTGGCAAGTATCTGATTTGTTAATTTTTTGTCTAGATTTATAAAACATCTTCTTCTCTTTGTAAGATTTGGCCCTTCTATCTTTCTTTTCAATTCTTCTTTTCTTCCATGCTTTATAATCCTTTTTGGAAGATTTGTCCTTAGAAGAATACTTTTTTATCTTTGGAACTTGCTTTAGGGATATCCAAAGCAAATTGTTCATGAAATTCTCCTAATTATTGTCTTTCATTAAGACGATGCCTTTTAACTTGTTGATTCAACTTGATTTCATTGCATAAAGAAAGTCCTTCTTGTACACAAGCCCTTATGAGTTTTCCATAGGTATAACTGTCATAGTCAATGCTATGATTATCTCCTCTAAGAGTTTTTCTAACTCTTTCAGCAAATAGAGCCGGTAAATCATCTACAAACTTGGATTTCCAATGAGAGCTATTACATTCTGGTAACTCCATAACTTTGCTAAGAAAGACATCTTTATAAAATCTGAAAGATGTAAGGGTCTTGCACCTAAGGTTTTGGAGCAAAGTTCTAATGGTCTCGCTATTATCAGACCATCTTCCTGAGAAATGTTCTATTATATTGAGAACAAGGGTATACACAACATTTTGGGTAAGATTTTGTTCTCCTTCTTGCTTTACCGCTTGAAGAATCTTATCCCTTTGCCCAGGGTTTAAATAATTATCTCACCAGCCCTTTAAGTGACCAGTAAAATCAGCCGTTATCATATCAACAATAATTTTATTACTATTCTTATTAGCCTTACAGATAGTGTTGTACATAAGCATTCTATGTACCGTTATATAAATCTGTCTATCTGTATAGCCATCTATGTTCCATTCATGGATTTCTTTTCCATTATAACTATTAGTTATAATGTGTTCATGTTCCTCTAAAAGCACATCTTGAGGAGTAGGTCTAGGATAATAGTAGATCGTCCAGTTTTACTCAAGGTGCCTTTACAAGTATAAACAATTCTGGCAAGATTAATGAAAAATTCTACTATCCGAGTCCGCCCTAACGCCCTCCTGGCTAACGGGTAATCCAACAGATTATTCGACAGTCTTTCAAGAATCTGCATGGATCATTTTAACTTAACCTTAGTATAACTGTTCAATATGTTCCAACAATAGACATACTTGCCATTTCTTATAGTAACTTAGTATGTTATAGTCCAACACCTCTATATTTTGTTATTTAACTATCATAATTTTCTCGCAATTCTGCTTCAATAACATTTTCTTAAGTCAATGTCTATTGAAAAAAACTTTTATATCTTACAAAAGTAAGAATAAGGTCTATAGATTGTTAGGAATCGTTTGGTATGAACAAGTTATCGTGAGATTAATTATCCAAAAATAAATTATTCTGGAATAAGTTATCTCACCCGTATATATGAAATAACTTATCATATCACTATGATATAAGTAGTGAAATAAATAATCCAATTACTATCTAATACCTCTAACCAAACATAAAATGAAATAATCTTATATTATATCCTAAAATTATTATACGTTGTACCTTCGAACTAATGACTCCTTAGTTATTATATCAAGAATAGGCTCAAAGGATAGTGAGAGTGAAGAGAGGGCGGCGTATAGAGAAAGGGGTGGGTTGATATTGAGTGGCGCAGGGTTGAGGTTTCATTGCCCTTTTATTATGTGGTCACAAAGAAGAGGATTTCCTAAAAGCTAAAAACCAAAGAAAAGGGAAAAAAGAAAATAAAGAGAAGAAAAAGCAATGCTAGAATTAGTAGAGCAGTAGTATAGCAGATAGATAAACATATACTGATATATATAGATAGAAATAAAAAATACTAATAAAATTAAAACCCTCTCCCTCTTCCACTTTCTCTCTCTATCTCAGCTAAGACATTGAAGAAGAAGAAGAACAGCAGCCAAGCAGAAGAATTCTCATATCTTTTTGCTTTGTATTTTTCTGTGGTGTATACTTTTCTTCTTCGTCTTCCTATTTTTGTTTCATTTTCTTAATTTTTGTTTCATAACTTGTTATCGTTGAATCTGAATATATATTGTCATCAACGTCTGCAGTTAATGGATCCATTCAATTATGTTTCGTCCATAATCGAGCTTCGTAAAGGTGTATATATCAATATCTATATCTCTATCTCTATCTGTCTCAGATCTTATATTTTTGGTTGATTTGTTGTTTTGTTTCTGTTCTTAGTGTTGTTCAATTTCAATTTTCTTGTAGAGATTCATGGAGATCTGCGGATATTATTTGTCTCGGAGCATTAAGTAGTTTTTTTAGTTTAATAGTATTGTTTATTCAGTAATTATGTGATTTTATGTCTTTTTGTAGTGATTTACGTGGTTTATTGAAACGATTTGGTTGTATACTGAGGTTTAGAAAATTCACTGTTGCGTTGCATGATTAGGATTTATCACTGTTAAGTGACTTTCAGTAAAAAAGTAAGATGATTAGCATATTGAATTGTAGGACATCTTGTTAATTTGTTTAAACATGGGGATGTGTGACTCAATTGTCATGAAGCTCTGATAATTCTGGTTTATTTAACAAATTTGCATATTTTTATTCTTGTAGATGCTATGAGCGCAATTGCTTAGTATAGAAATGAAATGGATGTGATATAGAGTTGGGTGGATAAGGGGTTGATACAGCTTACTTGATGATCAGGGCTTGTTGATTGAAGTAACTGAATATACACTGAACTAAAAATTTAGATGAATCTACACATGATCATGCAATTAGTTAGTATTATCATACCACGTAAAGTTATTTGTTTATACTTGTGTTTGTTCCTAATATCAGTAATATCTGATTTTGTTTGAAGTGATAAGGTAACATTGACTTAGATTATTCTTGTCGGTTTGAACTATGAAAAGAGGTCATTGGTGCTTATGATTATCTTTTATCTTGACCTTTGTACTTAAAAGATGTTGATAAACAGAGTTAAGTTCTTAAGTGAGCTTTTCATTTTCTTTTTTGGCAGGGTTTGGGTGATATTGACTGCATAGTTGCGCCATCTTATAATTAGAAGTTTCATGATGTATGTAGAGACCCTTTTTTCTTAACCAACTAGAAACAAGACAAAAAGAAAAAAAATAACGAAGAAAAAAGAATGAGCTTATCAGGAAAAGGGACTCCAACCAGTGACAAAAAGCTAACCTTAGCAAAAGCGACAAGCTTGAATCCAAATGCTGCAGAATTTGTACCCTTTGCACTCAGATCACCCTCAGGTAGCACTAGCAGCACCGATGCATCAAAGTTCGCTAACTCCACTACTACTCTGGGAAAAGCTGTACTAGATAGATCAGAATCATCTGCTTCGAACAACTCAGATGATGAAGCTCACCAGTATTGGCGTCGCCAGCTCCCGGATGATATTACACCGGACTTCAATGTCATGGGAGAAGATGATTCTCATGGAATCAGCAGTCTTCCATTTTCTAGATTATCAGTAACTGATGTCAATGAAGCTTCATTATTCCCTGCCTCAACTGGCAGTAGCTTCATGTTGAAGGACCAGCAGGAGTTATCTCCTAGTCGCATTAATGGTAGTAGTTTTGTTGAAAAGACAGGATATCCTATTACATCTTTTGGCGAAGATGCTTCCTCAACTAGTTTTCATCTGCCTTCTAAACCCTGGGATAAGCCATCGCTGACCAATGACCAGCCTTTTGCCAATATTAGGGAGGGGCCTCATTATAATGGGAATTCAGGAAACAGCTTCTTTGCAGACATGATGAACGAGCAACCATTTTTTGAAGCAGATGTAAACCCTCTTGAATTTTTAGCCTCTCAATTTCCTGGTTTTGCTGCTGAAAGTCTTGGAGAGGTGTACTATGCCAATGGAGGTGACTTGAATCTGACAATTGAAATGCTTACTCAGCTTGAGGTATGGTTCATTTTCTCAATCTTTATGGATACAGTAGTGTAGAAATTGTTTAGTTTTATAAGGAAATTGGCTTTTTAATCTTCAAGAATTGATCTGTTAGCTTAAAGTTACTGCAGTTATATTGATCAGTATGGGCTGGGATTTGGTGGTCTATTTGACTTTCTTTTTTATCATGTTTTTTATTTCAAAAAGAATCTTTTCCAAGTGTTTCCAACTTTTGAGAAATATTATTCAGTGATTAGAATTATTTGAGCACTGTCTTCATTAAATTAAGTAAACCAGATTTTCTCCACACATGATGTTTAAACGTTCTACGGTTATAAATGTCTAGAAATTCAATTATGTGGTAAGTTTAGTGAATCAGCTACTTACAAAAGAAAGTTTAATCAATTAGCTTCTATCATTGAGTCTCAGTGTCCTAGTAGTCTATGTCATTTATCTATTTCTTAGATTGACTCGAGTCCGAAGCATTAATTCTTCTGAGGATTATACAAAATAAGTCAGATGTTCAGTCAAATTATTTGTACTGAACAGAACAGTGGTTATGGACAAAATGTGGGAAATGGTAAAACTTCTGATCATATCTCTGATAGTTTTAAAGATTGATTTTCAATTGGATACTATGTTCGTTTGGAACCTTCAATTACATACTTATGGCTCAAAACTCTTTTTTACAGCTTCAAGTTGATGGTGGGTTTAATCAAAATATGAATTCAAAAGCCTTGTCTGCTCCAAATCTTAGTGCTCTGGATTTCCCTGCTCTTTCTGTGGCAGAAAGTCAAAACAGCAGCCTAAAGTACTCTGGCAGTGATGCTCAACAAAATGTCAATCCCTATAGGCCTTCTGAAAAAGAGAGCACCCTTCTGTTTAGATCTGGCTCTTCCATCCCTTTTCGAGGTGCTACAGATTTTGCATCTGCTGTCAGGAAGATGGCATCTCAGGATTCTAGCATATGGAAGTATGATAGGACTGGAGTAGCTGATGGTAGTGTTGGATCAAGTAGAAATTCACCTGTATTGGCTAGCTCTTACAATGGTGGGCAGAGTAGGGGAGTTTATGGTGATAGGTTGCAGAGCCGAGGTTCCACACGTGCAGCTCCTGTCTGGCTTGAAACTGGAGAAGCAGTTGGTAATTTCCTGAAGCAGCCAATATAATTTTGAATGTTCATTGAGGAAAATAATTTCTGCCCATCTATCTGCTTTGACTTTGTTGAGATTGCAGCAAATATATATTCTGAAATGCGGGAAGAGGCTCGTGACCATGCACGCTTACGTAATGCATACTTTGAACAGGTATGTGGTATACATGATGATTACAAAGGTGGATAGAATATACGTAGATGTGAACTCACTTCAATGTTCATGCGTATTAGTATGTGAAGCCACAAGGGCATAGTACTTTAGCCCTCTTCTCCCATAAAACCCCAAAGAGAAATAAGTAAGAAGGCCATGAAGGCGTGATGGATCCATGTATCACATGCTTGTAAGGGGAATTAACTTGGAATTCTGACCAAGAACTAATGATGATCCTTGGAAAAGCTTACTGTAGGTGCTTGAATGTTGATGTGAAGTCAGAAGTGATACCATCTTCCTTTTTTCTTTTATTTTTTTGATATCAGAGCAATGCCCTGTGGCTCCTGGTTCTAGGTGATGCACAGGTTTGAAACTATGGAGAGTATTGGCCCACCCCTCTACCCTCCTTCCAGCCTAAATACCAGGCTTTGTGTGTGGCAGGATCGAACCTATGATGTTTGTCTATCCCTCACATCACATGTTGTGTCTTTACCACTGAACCAAAGCCCTGCTTCTTTTAAAGCAGAAGTGATTGCTTGCACTATTCCTTTTTAAAAAAAAATTTAAATCATGACCCAGGAAAAGGAATTGGAGCATTTCTTAGATTTTATTGAATTCTGATCTCACTGGACATTCAAATGACATATTGATCCTCTGCCTTGTATATTCTTCCATCTGTGGTGTCTTAACTTCTATGTGATCTATTTTGAGATCAAAATAATGCATCTAGGTTCATTAACATCTACTTAACTTGATTACTTTTCTTTTCTTAAACAATTTAGTATCATTAGATACACGATTCTGTCATGGTTGTTTCTATTATTGTTTGTGCCTATATTCTTTGGCATTCTACTGTTAACTATTTTCCTGTTGTGAGATAAAAGGCACTTTGATTGCTGGATATAACTAAGTGTGCACATTTTATTAGCTTAGAGAAACAAATTGTGCAGTCTTCCTTAGTACAACTATGCAGTGAAAAAGGTTGTACAGGAAGAGATACAGTTGGTTAAAATCGACTTAAAAGAAATTATGAAATCATTTTTAAGTGTATTAGCAATAATGCTACTACGGCTGTACAAATCGCTAGACCATCTTATTATAGGGTTATCATAATATTTTGGATGTTAATCCTGTGGAATGTTCGATTTTTAGCTTCACTACATGATGAATTCATTTTCTTTTTTCTTTTTGGGATTGAGAATCATTGTGGCAGGAATTTACTCTATGATCATGTCAAGTAGTCTTGGCTCTCTTATGCCACACTACAAGATCCTTAATCTATGTAACTGTGTCTGAGTAGGCACGTCAGGCATATCTTATTGGTAACAAGGCTTTGGCCAAAGAACTGAGCGTCAAGGGACAGCTTCACAACATGCAGATGAAGGCAGCTCATGGGAAGGCTCAAGAATCTATATATCGCCTAAGGTCTGTTTTTATTTTTCCATGTCTATGCTCTGGCGCTTATTTTGAGACACGGGTCTATCAAAAACAGCCTCTCTACCCCACAAAGGTAGGGGTAAGGTACATCCTACAATCCCTAGACCCCACTTGTGGCAGTGGGTATGTTGTTGTCTATGCTCTGACACCCTAAACTCTTCATATCTACGTTTTTCATATGCTCATGATGTCCTTTTAACAAGATTTTCGAACTCTAGAATTCTTTATTAACACAATCTTCATCTCACACAGTAACTTTTCAATGTTTTCTGCTCTATTCGAAATCATATCATCTTCCTATAGATTTCCAGCATTTTTCATGTATGTTCTGCTTGGGTAGCTTTTACAATTGCCAGGTGCTGTGATTTTCTGCTTCATCATTGTGCAATGACAAAAATTGACAGAGAGGATGCTAATGTTGAACATTCATGCTAATTGAGTGTATGGTGACAAAACATAACCTCCTCTGCTCATAAAGTTTTGTGCATCAGCCCCCGCCCTAAAAATCTCTTTGCCTCAACAAATATTTTTTAATATATAGAATATTTAGGTGTCTTAGTGGTGCTTAAAATTCTTTGCAGGAATCCAGAGATGCAGGGAAATGGGAGAGGACAAGAGAGAATCATAGATCTGCATGGGCTTCATGTTACTGAGGCCATTCATGTCCTTAAGCGTGAGCTGTCTGTGTTGAGGAATGCTGCCAGATCAGCAGACCAGCGAATACAGGTTTATATTTGCGTTGGAACAGGACATCATACAAAGGGTTCGCGTACTCCTGCTAGGCTTCCCATTTCTGTCCAGCGTTACCTGCTAGAGGAGGGCCTTGACTACTCTGAGCCACAACCAGGGCTTCTCCGAGTTGTGATATACTGAGGTGTGAAGGTATAGGAGTTTTTGACACGTCATTATCCTAGAAAATCCATCAGATGAAGAAAAAGAAAAAAAGAAAATTGTTGTACCTGTAAATGGGGGGAACGGAAGATTAGTGCAAATTCTGGAAAGGGAAAATGAAAATGTGAAAAAAAGTGGAAGAAAATTGTATCATTTAAGGTTTAGTTGTTGGATAGGAGGATACGTTTTGTAGCTTGCGGGGACTTGCATCGGCCCCCTTCGATTTTGTAACTTTTTGTAACGTTGGTTCTTTCTCACATTCCTTTTCATTTTGATTAGCCGATGTAACTGATAGAATTCTTTCACGTGAAAGCTGAAATTCACCAAGTGTTTTGGGCCTCAGTTGTTTGATTCAGACGTCTGAATCTGAGTAAGCATTTGAATATTAAGATCTAGGTGTTTTAATCTGACTACACATCTGAATATTAAAATGTGGTCTCTAAATCTCTGAACATTGAATAATTATTATGGTGAGGTCTGCTCTTCTTCATCAACCAAATCAGCCCACCTAGAAGCACTTGTCTCCCTTTGAATTTTGCTTAGAAATAATCAAGTCACTTGTCGAACTAGCATGAGAGAGTGATGAGATAATCAATTCACCTAGTACTGTCCCTTTCTATTATTTTTTTTAATCATGGATTAATTTATCGTCGTATTAAAATTATTTATTTTTTGATAGGCATATAATTTAAGGAATGAAGAACCATAATTGTTTCAGGGATAGGATGGACATTGACTTACTAGTTGAAGTTTATTTTTGTCTTTGTGGTTAATGGTTTGATACACTAATTTAAAATTTTGAACTTTATTTTTATTTTCCTGATTGATGATTTGATAGATTGTTTCAAGAAGTCATCGTATCATTATATTTATTATTTTTTATTTATAATACTAAAAGTGGGAAGTCCCAAAGTTAAAAGTTGAAATACCATTTTATCCCTATTCTAATTCAAATTGTTATGAAATATCTAATGAGTTAAATATAATTAATGAAAATATTTTCACAATCATTTCACCTCCTAATTTAATTACAAGCTAAAGAGTCATAAAGTGACAATATTCATTTTGTAAGTTATAAAGTGATCAGTTAATAACATATGATTAATATGTAAAAATAAATCGAAAATGAATATGGTTAATTTATTGGTTAACTTTTGAATAAAATCATTTTATGGCAAGCTTAATTTTTCCTTCAACATATTGCTTTCAAGCATGCATTTAGTTTACCCTAATAATAAGAATGATATTGGTTAATAACATGAAAAACTTTTCACATTTCTGATGAATATAGACAATTTAATTAAAGATAATTAATAGTTATGTAACTTAATGAAATCGTATTAAATATTAAATAATTGCTACATGTTGTCAAATCTTTTGTTTTCCACCATGTAGTAACAATTAACACTAATGATGAATTTATATTGAATTTTTCTCATTAACATCTTATATAAATCGATATCAAGAATGTGTTTACTTTCATCATTAAATGACACAAATCAACAGATATGTAACAATTCATTCACGTCTGTCGGTTTACTTTTATTTTCTTTGCTCATTTTTTCCTCAAACCATTAATTGAAATGGTGAAGCTTTTTCATATTTTATGTAAGTTTTATGAGATCACATTTTGTTATATGTTATGCAAAACAGAAAACTACTTCTATAATTTATTACAGTGCATTTCAATGTCACAGTGGAATCGGACACGTGTGCTTTCAGTTCTTGGTTGAATCTTGAATTAGTCAATCCCATTTTGTTTTATATTGTATTCTTGTATTTTATGATAATTATGTCCTATAATATATTGTACGATTTTTTTAAATTTACAATATGTTTAGATTAAGTTTTTGGGATAAACGTGTAAAATATGTTCCCCAAATTAGTATTATTAAAAGTGAGAAGCTGTAAGATTTAAAGTTAGACTACCATTTTACCACTACACTAAATATTTTATAACACATCTAATTAATAAAATATTAAATAATAGTCACATCACATTATATTAAATACTAAAAGTGGAAAGACATTAAATCAAAAGTTGATAATATAACAACAATAGTAATAATAATCATATCATATCATCATACTTATTCCTATATATTCCTTCTGTCTCTAATTACTTGTCCACATTTTCTTTTAAAGTTGTCTCTAATTACTTGTCCATTTTGACAAATTAAGAAAGGACAATTTTTTTTTACCTATTATACTCTCAATTAAATGATTAATTACTTTGAAAAATATAAAACTTTTCATCCACTTCATAATTAATAGGGGTAAAATGGTAAACTCACTATGTCATTTATTGTTTTCTTAATAAGTGTGTCAATTCAAAAGTGGACAAGTAATTAGGAACAGAGGGAGTAATATATTATTAATCTTACATTGAAAAGTAAAATTACCTTCTAAAATATAATATTTTTTTATCAACATGATAAGTATTTAAATGAGAGAGAAACGTGTGAAAATACTTAATGAAGTCTATTCAAATTCTTTGGATTATTTTCTCTATTAAAGGTCAAGAATTTATTCATACTACTTTTTTTCCCCAAATAAAACCATTAAATCTTTTCATTACAATTAATATTAGAATTTAGAAGTCCAAAATTATATGGTCCTTCAGCAATATCTTGTAAAAGAGAAGTTGACCAATAGATTACCACAATTAAGTTTACAACTCTTTCTTGGCCAAAAATGTTGGTCTTGTTTTATGTGTTAACGTTTTCTTCATCCTTTGATTCTTTCTGTCTAACAATAGTTGTCCACTGTTGACTTGACACACCCCTTAAGAAAAAATAAATAATAAGGGTAATATAACTATATCATTCTTTGACTTTATTAAATTTAATGCATTGAAATGTGTTACATGATAAATAATATTTAATAGCAAAGGTAAAATAGACACAAAAGGTAAATATCTCTTGATTTTTTAAATTGGACAGATAATGTTAGACAACTTTTTTTAGTATAATGGACAACTATTACTAGAGGAGAGAGTAAATGTTTTAGTGAATTGGAGCTTTACTTTTAAAAGTATTTCACCAAGGAACTACTCCCTCTGTCCCAAGTTATGTGACACTTTTCGTTTTCGAGAGTTTTAAGTTTGACCGATAATTTGCGCATGAAATCTTCTTCAAAAATTTATATATTTATAAACTACATAAAAATTACTATAAGTCACAATATAATTATCAATTCAAAATATTTAAAAGAAATATGAAAAAATTACGGTCAAAGATAGACTTGTTTGAATCTTGAAATTTGAAAAATGCCACATAAATTGGGGCGAAGAGAGTAATTTTTCTCTGATACCATTTCTGTACATTTTCATTATGTACAGATGATGTAAATTTAACTATGTTTTTGATATGAAATTGCAGGAAATTATGGAAATGAGTAGTGTTTTAAAAGAATATGTTGGGACTCGCCTCGGGGCTCGTTCTGGGGCGGGGCTCTAGCAAAATGCTCCGAAATTCAAGTGTGGGGCATATTTCTGTAAGACTTACGTTCTAAGCGATCGACTGTACGCCCTAAGCATGCCCAACGTCCAACACTCGGGGATTGCCTAACAGATTTTATACAAATTATGTGTTAAAATCATTAGTTAACATTGTTAACCCTCATAATTCTTGAATAAATGAATGGTACGTAATAATTTTTTAATCTATAGAGATAAGAAGATTGAGAGAAACTCAAATAACAGGTTGCAGTATCACATCTTTACTATTTCGTAACACAGTGAAGGTGATTTTATATTACGTAACATTTCTTTTAAAAATACGTAGCGAAATTTTACTTTCACTTATCATTGATCTTCATGATTTTGTCATATGTCTCAATATTATCATATTTTATTTAGCTATTTGAAAGTAATTTTATTTTTATTTATGATGGAGTGATACTTTTATTATAATACTAGTAAGTTTTATTGATTATTTCTTTCAGGGGTAAATTGTATAGTATGATAAAAAGACATTTTTAGAAATAATGGTTCTTTTATTATTAGAAAGTTAAGATATTAGATTATTTATACTTGTATAATCATATTAGAAGCTTTATTTTCTATGAGTTTCTTTAATCATGTTTGTAATTATTTCAAACTATTGATGTATTTTTATAATTTTGTGTTATTTTATTATTATACTATATTGTAAATTACAAATTTAAAGATCTATAGGACTTACGCCCCACGTCTCTAGTTTAGGAGGTGGTTACTTCTGCTTAATTTAGCATATCTTTTACTTATCTTTAGATATTCTAAAATAATTTGTAAAGCACCAAATATATAATTGTTGATAAAATTATGTAAAAACGGTTTTAAATATACTGGAGTTGTGTGAAATATTTATCATAAATACAATAATTTATGTACATAAAATTTATTTTGTCTAAATAGTGATACTGATGTTTAGACATGATCTACAAATCTGAAATATTCGTAAATCATTAATATGATTTTTGAAGGATTAATATTGAATTTAATTTGATTCTATTTTTTTTTAATTGTGTAGGGGCTTGTAAATTAATTATTTTATTGTCATAAACTTATTAGTGTTTCACATGGGATAATAAATTTAGTCCATGTACACATTGTGGATTTTCTTATTGACATAAACTTATAAATGATTCACATGGGATAATAAAGTTTAGTCCATGTTCACATAGTGTAATGTTTGATTTTTTGATGGGCACGTAATGTAAAAAGCAGAGGCGGCTGTTTCTTTCCAACTAATAAAGGTAACTTGCAAATTGGCGCAATTTTACTTTTAATAAAATAATACAATAAAAAATTAGACAATAAGTTGAAAAACAATCTCAATCATTCATGTTTATAACTTCATGTGTCAGTCATCTAGATGTGCATTGAAAAATACTATAGTTAAGCTTACTGGAGCAACGCAAAATCCGAATTGAATCTTAATAACTTATGCAATAAGTTCGATCGCTAAACGTTAAAAATTAAAAACCGGGCTATTTGAATTAAAAATTGTGTAATTTCTTCGTATTGCATGTTCAGTAGCTTGTCAATTAAGAAATGACTTTTGAATATATTTCCACAACTTTAATCTTACTTTTAATGATTCTCTACATAGTATAAAACTCTACCCTGAACAAGTTCATTAATAACCAAACAAACAACTGAAATCTTTTAGCTTTCAAGATGTTTCCAAGAATACTTTATTTCCTACAGTTTTTCACTCTCTTCAAAGTTTCTTTTGCTTCCATTGAGGAAGCAACTGCTCTCCTCAAATGGAAAGCTACTTTCCTAAGCCAAAATAATTCCTTATTGACTTCATGGACATTAAGTACTGATGCATGCAGGGATTGGTATGGAGTTATATGCTTTAATGGTCGGGTAAACAAGTTGAATATTACAAATGCTGGTGTTGTAAGTACACTTCATGATTTTCCATTTTCATCTCTATCGTTTCTTGAATATGTTGATCTTAGCATGAATCAACTCTTTGGTATCATACCTCTTGCAATAGGAAACCTCACTAATCTTGTTTATCTTGACTTGTCGATCAACCATATTTCAGGCAAAATCCCACCTCAAATCGGCTCACTATCAAAGGTTGAGACCCTCTTCATCTTTGACAACCATTTAAATGATGTCATTCCCTTTGAAATAGGGAAGATGAAGTCACTTGAGGTTTTACTCTTAGATAGGAACAATCTTTCTGGTCCAATTCCAACAACACTAAGTGACTTAACTGAGCTCAAAACTTTGTATCTTTATTCTAACCAACTTTCTGGTTTTATTCCTAGAGAGTTGGGAAATTTGAAAAGCCTCATTTTTTTGGATTTATCAATTAATCATCTTACTGGTCCTATTCCTAGTGAGTTGGGGAATCTGATAAATCTCACAAAGATAGATTTATCTAAAACTCAACTTACTGGTTCAATTCCGATTACTATAGGTGACTTAACTGAGCTCAAAATTCTATACTTTTTTTCTAACCAACTTTCTGGTTTTATTCCTAGAGAGTTGGGAAATTTGAAAAGCCTCACTTATTTGGATTTATCCACTAATCAACTTACAGGTCCTATTCCTAGTGAGTTGGGGAATCTGATAAATCTCACAGAGATAGATTTATCTAACAGTCAACTTATTGGTTCAATTCCGATTACTATAGGTAACTTAACTGAGCTCAAAATTTTATACCTATTTTCTAACCAACTTTCTGGTTTTATTCCTAGAGAGTTGGGAAATTTGAAAAGCCTCACTGATTTGGATTTATCCACTAATCATTTTATTGGTCTGATTCCTAGTGTGTTGGGGAATCTGATAAATCTCATAGAGATAGATTTATCTAAAAGTCAACTTACTGGTTTAATTCCAATTACTATTGGTGACTTAACTGAGCTCAAACTTCTATATCTTTTTTCTAACCAACTTTCTGGTCCCATACCTAGTGAGTTGGGTAATTTGAAGAACCTCAATGGTTTGTCCTTATACGAAAATCAACTTATTGGTCCAATTCCTGCTTCTTTTGGCAATTTGAGAAGCTTGCAATTTTTGTATCTCAATGCCAACAAACTTATTGGTCCAATTCCTGCTTCCTTTGGCAATTTGAGAAACTTGCAATTTCTGTATGTGAGTGCCAACAAACTTTCTGGTTCTATTCCAAAAGAACTTGCATATTTGGATAACTTGGAAGAGCTGATAATAAGTGAAAATCAGTTTTCAGGTCATTTGCCTGATCATCTTTGCCAAGGTGGGAAACTTGAGAACTTTACGGTGAATAGTAACAAGTTGTCTAGGTCAATACCAAGAAGCATGTCCAAGTGCTCGAGTTTCAAAAGGGTTCGCTTTGATAACAACAGTTTTGCTGGAAATTTATCTGAAGCTTTTGGTATCTATCCGGAGCTACAATTTATTAATTTGAGCAAAAATGATTTTCATGGTGAACTCAGTAGCAACTGGGGGAAATGCAAGAAGTTGACTGATTTTCGAGTAGCCAGAAATAGAATTAGTGGTCACATACTGTCACGACCCGGGAGCACCCCCAAGTCGTAACAAGGCGTACTCGACCCCGAAGGGGTCTTATACGAGCCACATAGTCATTCATTGCATTCAATAATGAAAATAGTGCGGAATAAAAAAAAACTTATTTACATCC
>JAJOOG010011793.1:0-19672 GCA_029582565.1 Solanum infundibuliforme
AAATTAAATTAACCCAAAAATATTTTAAAGTATAATTGATATTAACGATGGGTAGATTCATTTTTTAGTTGTAAAACTCTCAAGTCTAATATTTAATTTATTTATTTATTACTATAAGACTCAAATTTATTAGGATTCAGAGTTAATTTGTCTATTAGATTGAATTATATCTTATATAAAAATCATGAATCATTATGTATTATCATCTTGAAATCTATCCTATTCATTTCAATTAATCTGTCATATTTTTTTTTATAATCTGTTAAAAAATAATGTCCCTTTTCTTTTCTTAGTTTCAACTCCACATAACATATTTAGATCACAAGATCAAAAGGCATTTACTATATTTCACATATTTTAAATTTAAAATCACAAGATTCAAAAATCTTACTTAATTTCTTAAACTTCATGTCATGTCAATATAGAACAAACATATTGAAACAGATAGATTAAGATTTTTATTTATCACTCATACATAAAAATTAGAACTAAGAAGCATGTTTCACTATCACATGAAGTTATATATATGCATAATTTATCTTAATGAGCATAATTTTTTTTAGCATGATACAAATGTGTTTTTGGTTCTCTTTTTTCATGCACAATAACTTATAGGAATATGTATTTTTGTTATTTTTATTAGTTTAGTGAAAAAATTTCAAACAATCTCAAAACATAAATGCATTTTCTCTGTTTAAAAAAAATATATTTAGAATTAAATGTTAAATTAACATGATATTTTGATACATATATCATTACATATCATATAGATTTCCTTGTCCAGATATTTTATCTTATTCCAAAATTTATTCGTAATTTTAAAAATTACTATTACACATTTGCTATTTTTGTCATCTCTTTCTAAATATTAATCTACTTAAATTTAATTTACTTCTCTAATTAATGTATTGATTTTTCATGTGTTTCGATTCTTAACTTCTTATTTCAAACAAAAGAATAGCAATATTAAGTAAATAAAGTAAACAATCTACTATAATTAATTAAATATTATTCTGATTAATCTTAAAATTTAAAATATTCTATTATCAAAATATTCTTATCATTAATGTACGTAAATTGAACACGAAGAATACTTATTATTCCTCTTCAATATTTATTTCACAAAATTTTAAAACTATTTATTTAAAAATTTAGTGAGACTCTTAGTTTACTTTAATTTCATTTAATTTATCTATCCATTTTTTTATTTTTTTATTTTTATGCTCCCTAATTAAAATATTTTTATTTTTTCATACATTTTATATTATGTTTGTTTCTTTTTATATTTATTTTAGTGCAATAGTGTAATGACCCTCCTGGTCAGTTCTGTGTCTTGCCTTCTGTGTGTCGTTTAGAGCGTTCCTGTAGCGACCCCAAGTCATTTATGACTTGCTGGGACTGACAGTTCGGTCACCTGGTCGTTCGTTTGGTTATGGTGTGAGTTTTAGTGTTTTGGAGCTTATGAACCTTGAACGATCATTTCGATCAAAAGTTCAAGAAGATGACATCGAAATCCATTTCTGACGATTCCATCAGCTCCGGAAGGGTCATTTTAGGCTAGTAGCATGGTGGGCATGACTCCCGAGGTTTTCAGTGTGAGTCGGTGCGATTAGGCGTTTTAACTTTAAGTTTAAAGCCTAAGTTTGACTTTGGTCAACATTCTGAGTAAACGCACTCGGATGAGAATTCCGTCAGCGCGGTTAGCTTCGGAATGTCAAGTTTGGTCTAGATTGACCTTTCTTTTGTGTCTCGAGGTTTTTGATATTTTTCGAAGCTCTTTTGTGGTTTTTGACTTAAAATGGTATTTGGGTGTGGGACCCACTTTTTGTCAAGATGACCTCCTATGGAAATTTTTACTGTGTCATTGAGTCCAGAATATTGAATTTGGTATAGTTGCATATCTTGTTTGCGTGCACGCGGTTCCGAACGAGTTCGGAGCACCCCGTCGGAGTTTTTAAGTTTTGGGAAAAATTGCAGAAAATCTGCTATAAATGCAGAAATAACAGCAACATTTTTCCAAACTTCAAACCCTCATAACTCTCTCATCTTTCATCCGAATTAGGCGATTCAAAGTGCGGGAGCTTTGTATTTTTGGTGGCTTCACTGTAGAGTGTTCGGAAGTTGTCGGGTGCGCGCAGTTCGAGGTAAATTTTGCGATAAACCTGACTGTTGTACCCTATTTCGAGCTGTTGTTTTTGACATCCTTGTTTTGGTCATATCTCACTCATTTTAGCTCGGTTTTGGGTGATTCAAAGTCCCACGTGTTGCAAATTGTTGTGGCTTTGTCGTAGAGTGTTCAAGGAGTGTTGGGAACTTTTTGATTCTCGTTAATTTTGAGTTTAGACTGCTGTAGGTTTTATTTTAGTTGATTAAAGTGTGGTTTTCTTGCTTGTAGGGTTTTGATGCATTTTGAGCCCCGAATTGTGTTCCATTTTGAACACAAGTTTGGGGTGCTATTTTGGGTCTCTTGATGGAGTCAAATTCGAACAGTTCGATGTGGGTCCCACGATTCCCGTTTTGACTCCAAAATTGACCCATCTCCGTTTGTTGTGATTTTGGTGTCTAAACGATCGTAATAACGTTGTGACTCTATTTTTGATAGCGGGAAAGCGTTTCGAGGACGTTCGGAAAGGGAAAGCTCCGGAGAAGTGATTTTGGAGCGCGTGTGATCGGCCTACAGGTAGGCTACGGTTTCCCTCTCTTAGATTGAGCTCGAGAATGTGAATGCATGTTGATTAGTTGGTATTTGGGTTGGGTAGTTATTGAATCATGCATAGGTGTTTAGAAATCATGTTTTCGGCCTATTTCGGGAATTATCGGGTAACTGTGAGCATGCTTTGTGTTATTAATTGACCCTCCTCGCTATGTGGAGTGCTTGCATGCTTAATTACTGTTTATTTGAAGCATGTTGGGCCTTAGTTTAGGTTTGACTATGGCTTGCCTTAGAAATGCATGATTCGGAACCGATAGGCCTTAGTTTTGCCCCGACGTCGCTCGGCCGGCTTAGATCCTTGTAGACTGGTGTAGCAGACTTAAGTCTGATAGTTTGGGCCTTAGCTAGGCGATACGCTTGCTCCGACTATAGTTATCCTTTCTTTTTTTCGATGTTATGGCTTTACGAGTTATGTCGGCGACACTAATTCTGCTTCGCGACTTGAATTTGATTTTCGATTCGGTTCCTAGGACTTACATTGATTGGCTAAGTATGGACGACGTTCCACGGACATTTATAAGCGTGCATCGATTAGGACTCTTTCAGTAGCTACATTGACATCTTTATGGAGCATCCGGTTAAGGTCCGGCCTCTATTGCCCAGATACTTATATGGAGCATTCGGTTTAAGGTCCGACCTCTATTGCCCAGATACTTATTTAGAGCATCCGGTTAGAATTCCGGCCTCAGATACTTGATACTTATAATTGGTTACTTGGATATTTCTGGTGAGTATCCGGTTCGAGGTCCGGCCTCCGTACTGTCAAATTCTACTAATTAGGGTTGAAGTTCTGGTTTGATGTTCTCCGTTCTTGGGTTCTTATATGCAATTCTCTTTAATTATAGTTATTATGTGTACTCGTCGGGCTTATGGGGGTCCGTTCGGGTTTTTACTTAACTTGCACAAGAGTGTACCTTCTGGGCTTATGGGGGTCCAGTTAGGTGTAGTTAGCTTATAGATTACTTTAGTTAGTTCTTTCTACACTCGTGTGCATTCCATTGTTAGTTAGATTTTCGTTCTTGACTTTGGTTTATGTTATTCCTTCTTTTCATATTGCCTTTACTTTTCGAGTTCAGTCGGCCTATGACGCCTACTGGGTACCTGTTGTTTTGGTACTCATGCTACGCTCTGCATCTGTTTCGTGATGCAGGTCCGAGTACCAGTGGCCAGCGTTGATCCAGTTTAGTGTAGTCTGATTCGGAGACAGGGGTGAGCACACGGCGTTTTGTACTATTTCAGTCTCCATCTGTGTATATAGACTTGTCTTTTACCTTTCGAGACAGTCTAGTCTATGTGGTCCACTTTTGGGACTCGTACTCGTTTTGTTAGTAGCTCTATACTAGTGACTTCCAGGTTCTGGGAAGGATCTTTATTTGTATATATGTTTTGGTTTGCTTCCGCCTGGTTATGTTGTTATCTTAAATTTTGCCTACTCTTGTTTAGTTTCTACCCTCAGATCCATTACTTGTTGTTACGGGTTGTCTTACCTACTAGTGGGTTATAGTAGGTGTCATCATGATTCGAGGAATCGGTCGTGACAAATAGGTAAAGGTGTTAATGTAATATAAATTGATTTAAAAAATGGGTCCCACCATTTTTAGCTAGTATGGCTACTTTTGATATTTTTTATGCTTTTCATGATAGGAAGTACACGTGACCATTATAATAATAGCAACTTGGTTGGGTATTTGGGAAATTCAATAATTTTGCAGCACAAAGTACAACTGTTCTAAGCTGATAATTTTGGTAAAATGACAAAAGTGCCCTTGGTCATCCTCCTCATCACTTTTCTATATAATAGAAATATGATATGATTGAGAATTGTTTTGCCTAACTTTAATTCTTAATTTTAATTTAATAACGCACCAAACTAGCAAATAAAAAAAAGGGATAATCTAACTAGTGATTTGGTATTGAGAGAACAAAACCATAATTGATTTGATATGATAAAATGAATTAAATTAACTCGACATTATATACATGCATTTAAAAAAATTATTCAATACATAATTTTTTTTATTATAATCTACTTTATAAATATATATTTTACTTTGTCATAATAGAACGTGTTTAACGCCATGTACCAATCCATAATATATGAAGCCCAGCAAAACTAAATATTTTTTGGGAATTTACACAAATCTCATAGTGTTAAGAGGTAATTACATCTTATTACTATTCTTTTCCAAATTCCAAGAATTTCCTAAATTTGGAGGAATCCGGTTACATCCCAAAACGTGCCGACACATCGCGTTCCAGTTTCAAATGCATCGCCAAACATCCCAATACATCACGTGTCGTTTCAAATACATCATTCAACGTCCCGATATATCACTAAAGTGATGTATCCGCATAATGTGATTTATCCGAGAATAGGGGAGAATAAAGATTTTTGTAATTTTTTCAAATGGTTAGGAATTTTAAAGAATATTATAAAATAATTTGTGTATTTCATATTGTTATTAAATGAAACTATTACACCTTTTTCCTTGTTCAACTTCTCTAATGGATGTTTGATATGATTTTTTTTTTTTTGTGGCATTGTGTTGAGGAATTGACGAAATGCACAACAACACTGTGAAGATATTTCCCTTTATTTAGTTAATTAATAGTTGGTTAAATAGTTAGTTAGCTGATGTTAGTTTGTTATATTTCAAGTTAGTTAGTTAGAATCTTAGCTGGCAACTTAACTCATCAATTAGTGGGTCTATATAAACAGATACTTGTACATGTATATTAAATTGAATCAATTGAGAAAAGCTTCCACAAATTACTCTCGTTGTCTTCTTCTTCATTACTTTGATATGGTATTAGAGCCATTTTGAGCTCATTTTACGTCTGAAACTAACAATTCACCATTGATGTCGACTTCATCCATGGCAGATGGAATCAATTCAGCAACAGATCCAGCGGCTGGATCAGGATCTGTAGCACTTATTGATTATCATCATCTTTTGTATCTAAGTGCATCTGATGGACCAGGTTCATTGCCAGTAGGGATACAACTTGTTGGAAGAGAGAACTACATGTTGTGGACTCGAGCAATAAAGATCGCACTTATAGGAAAAAACAAATTGGGTTTCGTTGATAAATCGATCGCTAGATCGACATATGGATCTGCTTTTGAACATCTTTGGGATCGTTGTAATGCTATTGTTGTCTCGTGGTTGACGGGAAATGTTAGTCGCGATCTACTGAGTAGTATTCTATTTCGATCAAATACGCATCTGATTTGGAAGGAACTTGAAGAAAGGTTTAACAAGATCAATGGATCAAGGTTGTATGCGCTACACAAGGAAATCTTCACACTAACACAGGGGACACATCTCGTCTCTATTTTCTATTGTAAACTCAAAGATCTATGGGATGAGTATGATTCGATAATGCCTCCTCCTGCATGCAATTGTAAGAAATCGAAGGAGTACCTTGCTCAGCTTCAATACCAAAGGCTGCTACAATTCCTGATGGGACTGAATGATAGTTATAATCAGGTTCGAAGCCAAATTCTCTTGAAGTCGAAAATGTTGAGTGTTAACCAGGCATATACCTTAATTTTGCAGGGTGAAAGTCAAAAATAGCTTCTATCAATACATCCACTTCACATAAAGCTAGATCAACTGTTTTTTCACTTAAAAAAACTCAGGATCTAAGAAGAAGAATTGGAACTCTGTTTGCGATTTTTGTCACATGAAAGGACATTTGAGGGAAGACTGTTTCAAATTAATGAAGTGTGATCACTATGGAAAGACAGGGCACTTAATTGGGAAATACTACCAGCTGATAAGATATCCTGCTGATTACAAACTTAAAGGGAAAAATGTTCACAAGGTAACCTTGTTAATGTTTAGCAGGAAGGGCAGATGATTATCTCTGAAGATCAATACAAGGAATATGCTCTATGGAAGAAAATGAGGGACAAGGCTCCAATGTTTGAGGCTAGTGCCAACATGACAGGTAAGTGTTTCACAGACTTACACACTAGTTAGATAGTAGACTCTGGAGCATCTAATCATATAACTGGGAATAAACATATATTAGTGCATGATGGTATAGTAGGTAATGCAGGGAGTGTACAGTTACCCTACTGGAGAATCTGCTAAAATCAGTCACACTGGAAATTATTCACTATCAGGAGGTGATTCTCTTAAAGATGTTCTCTGTGTGCCTACTTTTAAGTTCAACCTGATGTCAGTTTCAAAAGTGACAAAAGATATAAACTGTTGTGTTAAGTTCTAACTGTGTGTTTTAGGATCTTTGCACTGGAAGAGTAAAGGTGACTGGTAGGGAGCAAGATGGACTTTACATACTGAACACACGAAACAATGACCATTCCATGACGGAAGGGAAGTCCATGACTGTATCTAGACCACTTCTTGATCTATGGCATAGAAGGCTAAGACATGCTCCCATGGAAGTTTTAAGAAGAATTCATGTTTTTCATAATCTCACTTCTTTTCAATTACAGCATTGTGATGTTTGTTCTTTATCTAGACAAACAAGGTTGCCTTTTCCTATTAGTAGTAGTAGTACTGCAGATGCTTTTCATTTGATTCATTTGGATGTATGGAGACATTATCATGTTGAAACTCACAATGGTATGAAATACTTTCTCACTTTGGTTGATGATCACACTAGATGGACTTGGATTTTTTTGCTTCGATTGAAGTCTGATGTTTCTACCATTCTTAAAACTTTTATCAGTATGGTTGCCACTCAATTTGGGAAAAGCATTAAGTCCTTTAGATTAGACAATGGTTCAGAGTTCTTTAACCAATCTTGTTCCAGTCTATTTCAACAAAATGGTATTATTCATCAAAGCTCATGCCCTTATACTCTTCAACAGAATAGAGTGGTGGAAAGGAAGCATAAGCATATACTTGAAACTGCTAGAGCAATCAGATTTCAGTCACGTTTACCATTGAATTTTTGGGGTCACTATATTGAAGCAATTGTTTATGTCATTAATAGAATACCCTCCTCAGTGCTACAGAATAGATCACCTTTTGAACTGCTACATGGTCATGATCCTTCTCTAGCTCCCATGAGGGTGATTGGATGTATTTGTTATGCCTCTGCTCTACCTAGACAAGATAAGTTTGCCTCTAGAGCTATCAAGTCAATTATGTTAGGCTATGCTGCTCATCAAAAAGGATATAGGTTGTATAATTTGGTTACTAAGTCCATTTTCATCAGTAGGGATGTGATATTCTATGAGGACATTTTTCCTTTTTCTCAACCATCTTCAGTCCCACCTGTGTTTGGTTCTGTTGCAAAGCCCTCCGATGAATATTCTCAGCTTCTTCCTACTTGTATTACTCCAATAGGAGCACATGACCTACCTCATGATGACCTGCATATTAAAATAGATATTGCAGCTGCATCTCCTGACAGTGGTGTTGATAGTGCTATAGCTACTGAAAGTCATGAGTCTGACCCTTCCCTACATGGAGGTGATGTTGATGAGCCTCTTCCTGCCCCTCATTCAGCACCTCTAAGGAAGTCCACAAGACAATCTAAACCTCCCACATGGATGCAAGACTATGTGAGTAAGCCATCAGGGGCTCATGCTTGTATTTATCCTCTTTCTGTTGTGTTGGGATACACAAAATTGAGTTCTAAGTATCAGGCTTATCTTGCTCAAATGTCTTCTGATAGTGAACCTACACCTTTCAAGGAGGCTGCAAAGGATCCTAGATGGGTAGAGGCAATGCAGTCTGAGATAAAAGCTTTAGAGGAAAATTCCACTTGGATTGTTGTTGATCTTCCACCAGGCAAGAAGGCTATTGGTTGTAAATTGGTCTATAAGATCAAATATAAATCTACAGGAGAAGTGGAAAGGTTTAAAGCCAAATTAGTTGCCAAAGGTTACAATTAAAAGGAAGGGTTTGACTATCAAGAAACTTTTTCACCAGTGGTGAAAATGGTGACTGTGAGGACAATGATTGTTACTGCTACTATGCAAAGGTGGGACATTCATCAAATGGATGTCTATAATGCCCTTTAGGTTTTGCTGGTGACAAAGGGCATCAAGTTTGCAAATTGTCAAAGTCACTATATGGCCTTAAACAAGCATCTCGATAATGGAATATCAAGTTAACCACTACCTTGACCAGTTCAGGGTTCATTCAGAGTCAGTTGGACTATTCTCTAATTACTAAGAAGTATGGCCCTCACATTGTCATTGTTTTAGTCTATGTTGATGATTTGTTAATCACTGGAAGTGATGGAGATTTAATACAAGCAACTAAAGACCATATACAGCTCAGTTTCAAGATCAAGGATCTGGGAGACTTGAAATATTTTCTTGGCATTGAATTTGCCAGAAACAAGGATGGAATTTTAATGCATCAACGGAAATATGTTGTTGAACTTATCAGTGACTTAGGCTTCACTGGTGCCAAACCATTTCAAACACCATTGGAAGTAAATAAGAAGCTCACTTCTTTTGAGTTTGATCAACATATGCATGATGATACAGATCATTTGTTAAGTAATCTAGGTGAATATCAAAGATTAATAGGCAGACTTCTCTACTTGACTATCACTCGACCAGACATTGCCTTTGCAGTACAATGTCTCAGTCAGTATATGCATTCTCCTAAAGTCTCTCACATGGTTGTTGCAACAAGGGTTATCAAATACATCAAACAATCTCTAGGTCTGGGTGTGTTTATGTCAGCCCATGCTTCTCCTTGTCTCATTGCCTATTGTGATGCTGATTGGGCATCTTGTATCACTACAAGAAAGTCAGTTACTGGTTTCTTACTCAAGCTTGGTGATTCTCCCATCTCCTGGAAATCAAAGAAACAATCAACCATTTCTCAAAGCTTGGCTGAGGCTGAATATAGAAGCCTAGCTTCTACTATAGCTGAAGTGGTCTGGCTCACTGGTTTGCTCAAGGAACTTGGAGTCAATTTTACTGGCCCTGTGTCTATGTTTTGTGACAGTAAATCAGCTATACAAATTGCTACTAATCTTGTTTTCCATGAGCGTACAAAGCACATTGACATTGATTGTCATTTCATCTGAGAAAAAGTGCAGCTTGGCCTAGTGAAATTGATCCATATTTCCACTAGTGAACAACAAGCTGACATTTTCACTAAAGGTCTTGGTGCTCCTGAGCATATTTATTTGGTATCCAAGCTAGGCATGAAGAACATCTTCATGGCTCCTAGCTTGAGGGGGGATGTTGAGGAATTAATGAAATGCACAACAACACTGTGAAGATATTTCCCTTTATTCAGTTAATTAATAGTTGGTTAAATAGTTAGTTAGCTAATGTTAGTTTGTTATATTTCAAGTTAGTTAGTTAGAATTTTAGCTAACAACTTAACTCATCAATTAGTGGGTCTATATAAACAAATACTTGTACATGTATATTGAATTGAATCAATTGAGAAAAGCTTCCACAAATTACTCTCTCCGTCTTCTTCTTCATTACTTTGATACATTGTGATCAATAATGCTTTGTGAAATTGATTACAATCAAACAAATTTTATTGGAAGATACATCATATCGAACAATTTTTAAAAATTGGAAAAAAAAATATTGAAAACAAAAAACTAACTTTTATTGATTTAGTTTGATAAATGAAAAATCGAAATCAATCCAACCTATGTACACTCTAATTAAAATTACTAAATCATGTACACTCAATATATAATTCATGTATACCGAGTAGAAAAGTAAATACTTGGTTAATTTGACCAGTTAGTGTGAAGTTCCCATTTTCATTTTGTTAAAGACACCTTCTCCTTGAATGACATAATTAACATTATTCAATAACTCAGGTTAACATATGGTAATAATAGTACATAATAATTATTTGGACTTAATGTAACATCATATGCCAGAGACCAAATGGTACAAGTACACAAGAGGTTGCATAAAGCCAATCCCCGGGAACAGTGAAGCTTCATAGAGTCCTTCTAATAGTCCGCATCTTCATAGACATGTCTATTTCACTAAACCTCTCTTCGACACATCTCGTCTAGAGCACCTTGTTTTTACTAGTTAATCCGTAGCCGAATGGAAAGAGAGGTTCATAGGAGTTCTGTTCCTGATGCAGGGGTAATTGATCTACACTTTTAAACCATGTCATAGGGAGCCTTCCATGGAATTCAAAATCTCCGAAAATGACATCAGTGATACCAGTTCCTTCAGTGCCCGGCAACCAAGCAGCAACGAAGGCGTCCATTTTCTCCAGAATCGAAGGCTCTATATATAAAGGCCTTCCGGAGATCAATATCACCAACGTTGGAACTCTGTCTGCAACCAAGCTTATTAGTTCTTCTCCGCCAAGAGGAATTCTGAGGTCTTGGCTGTCTCCACCGCTTTCGCAATAGGGAGGTTCACCAACAACTACAATTGAATAAGAGAAGTCTTGACTCGCAAAGGTGTCTGCTGACGGATTTTCCTCATATACCAGTTCTGTTTCCCCTCCAACAGCATCTTTAATAGCTTCCAGAATAGTTGTACCTACAACAAATTATCGTTTTAACTAGTAAATGATCCATGATTAATAGTGGTAAACTATAGTTCAGAGATGGGCTACTTAACCTTCTAAATTATCTTACCGGAGGATTTCAGTAAGACATGCATGCATTATACTATCATCGGCCTGTTGAGAAAACTGAGCTCATTGTCAAAAGGACCCAACGCACGTCTAATCCCAATCCTCGTCTTTATTGAGGTTCCTAAGGGCAGCCAAGTGCACTAAGCTTCTGTTTTGAGCATGGTCTGCAGAAGGACCGGACTACATTGGGTCTATTGAGGTTCCTAGTACATCAAGATCTTTGCGCAAGGCTAACAAGAATACTCACTAGCTTACATATATCTATATGTCATACAAAATTATGCTATCAGCTGGCGATATCAGGCATTTTATGACATTGTAGCTAAAGATTTCTTGCGAGAAAACAATCAAACATACAGGGTTTTACAAATCACCCACAAGAAATGGAAGCGAAACTCTTGAGATATTGTTCCTAACCTTAACTTGTGGTAAATTTTGAAACCATGTAAGAAAGAAGGAAAGAAAGATGCTACTCTAAACTAGAATGCTCTGGTTGTATGAAAGACTACCAAATACCCCAGGAAGTAAGTAACAACTGATGCCATCTTTCCATTACTCTCTTTGTTTCATTTAATATGGTGGTGCTTGGCTGGGCACAAAGTTTAAGAAAAACAAAAGACTTTCTATGCATACCAAAAGTACCCATAAAACTCGTGAACTAAAACATGTCAAATATTTCTGTATCTATAGGAGTATGTCACTAAGAGTAAGATGGGGAACTTAAAAGTTAACGAGTTTTCACAATATAGAAAGGTGACATTGTTTTTTTAATGTAGTAAATATGAAAGAGTGTCATATAAACTAGAGCAGAGGAAGCATTACTTACCAATTGTGATTCTTCCACCCATTCCTTCCCATGTTTTAGTCCACCCTCCACATTGAAATCCAAGATCGTCAGCATGTTTTCCTGCTACAAGAATTCTCTTTGCCTTCCTATCTAGCGGAAGAAATGGTTTTGTTACATCCTTTCCATTCTTTAGAAGAACCAGTGATTTGCGAACTGCTTCACGTGCTAATTCGCGATGTTGCTGAAACAATTATCAGAATGGTAAAAACTACTATGAAGCTCTGCACTGATACATGCACATAACTACTCTCTCTCTCCTACATTCTTTAAAATGTATAATTTTACCAAACAAACAGAATTAGCAGTATATACATTGTAAAAACAGGTAAAACAGTTTGCCAACTCACATAATTTAACTTTTGTAAGGGCAATGCAAAGCTATGTTGCTCAGACTCGGGTGTGGGTACCCCATACGGGTGTGCATCTAGAGGTCGGACTCTTCGTCACAGAACTTTTAGGATTTGGGGGTATGAATCCAAGAGCGGATACGGGAAGTGGGATACGGCCAATAAACGCATATTTTTACACTATATAAAGTATATATTTCGATTAATTAAAGGTATTGAATTAAAGCTAATAAAATTTAATTCTTTATAAACACTTAATGTGTTAATCATAATAAGAGATCTCATGAAATAGCCAATCAATCTATCCTTCTCGGGATATAGATGTAGTCAAAGCATCCAATATGAGTTGACCAAATCCCGTGTGGATCCCACACCCACACCAATGTCACGTCAACAGGGGTGCGGCAATCATTTTGAAAAGTTCGTGCAACATAGATGCAAAGAAGATGTTCACTTTGATGTCGAGATAAAAAGCAGAATAGTTGAGATAGTTGGTCAAACAAATAAAACTTATGAAGGTCTTATTTAATGCCAAAGTTCAAGATAAATATTTTGACACTATCTGTCAAAATAAAGGACAAGATGGACTTACATTACAACCAACAGTATCCAACAATGACCTATCACTCAAAGGGTTCTCAAAAGCTCCGGAAACAAACTTAACTCTCAGGATCCTTTCAACAGCATCATCAATTCTGGTCATTGGAATCTCCCCAGATTCCACAAGATATTTCAAATGATCGAGAAATAATTGATACCGAAAAGGAACCATCACCTTCAAAAAGTTTAACAGACAGTAAGAACAGATATAACTCATGCAAAGACAGAATAACTCTTAAAACATGGTTTTATGTACCATGTCAATCCCTGCATTGACTGCTGCCAAAATACTTTGGTCATAGTTAGATCCATGAGGATGGAAAAATCGGTCAAGTCCTTCGGAATCAGAAATAACAAAGCCCTACAAGAGTTAGCATTCAGATTCTTGCACTGTATGTGATCTTTAAGCCAATCATATTCTAACAACTTGACAAACAAATAGAACATTAGTGCATAGCATTTCATTCAAATCGAGGAAAAATATAAATAACCAATAACCAAATTCCATGCAACCAGATTCAAATTAAAGAGAGACATCGTTTCTCTCATCCCCTTACCTTACCATTTCTTTTCTTTTTTTGGTTTCCCACCCAGTGTCCGGTACCCAACTAAATCCGGATTCACGCCGGGAAGTCCCACATTGGGGTAAAGCGCTCCCTAACAAAGGCAACTCCATACCCAAGGGGACTCGAACCCGAGACCTCTTGGTTAACGATTAAGGAGTAATTACCACTCTCATCCCCTTACCTACTCCGTCATAAGTTGAAGCAAAAACATTGAAACAAGTTTTTACACTTTCGGCTTGGTGACGTTTTAACCAAGTAGAACCAACTCCAAGCAACATGAACTTTTCCAGCTCTTTGCTAAGAGAATCTTTTGTGTTTGCTGAATACGAAGTCCAAAACATGTTTGGGCTTCAAACCAAAATTTGATTAGTTTTCTACATTGTTTTTAAAGAACAATACCGAGTAAAAATGGGCCCTGAAACTCAGCTTTTTGGAACCGCAATATGTTCAATCACTTCCCCTACTAAGCATGGTAGGAAATGAGAAAAGCATCTGACAATCTAGAGGATTTTTATGTTGAACTAATGGTCCAAAATTTGGACTCCAAATGAACCATAGAGCATTAAGAGAACAGGCAATCCTTACCTTAAATCCGAGCTTCCCTTTCAAAACTTCAGTAAGAAGGAAGTGGCTAGAATGCAGGTGGCTTCCATTCCATTTAGAGTAGGACGCCATTACTGTGCAAACTCCCTGAGAAATACAGTCAATATAAGGGGCAATATGTATTCTCTCTAGATCATCATACGATGATATGGTATTTCCCTCATTTATACCTCGGTCAGTACCCCCATCTCCAACAAAGTGCTTTGCACAGGCAACAACCTTGTCTCTGGAGTAAAATTCATCAATCAGTCCAAAAAGATCCTTGCCATTAGGAGAACAAATAATACAAAAGTAGAAAGCTATAGAAATATCTGACGAATGATCAACAATAAGGTAGTAATAGCTAAGACACGCTTTTCAACACTGATTTTTTATTTTCAACTCTAGCTATGCTTCTACTTTTCCTTCCCTAATGACTTTTCTTCTGAAAATTGCAACATGTGGAATAGCATTTGAATGCACATAAGACTTAAGAGTATAGGTTGTAAAATACAAGAGAAATACATTTTTTATATATTCAGAGAAGCGTACAAAATTTTGGAATTTGTTTTGTGGCAACTTCTACTACCTTCCAGCTAGAAAAGGATAATTTTGGGGGTATCCAGGAGGTGGTTGCCCTTGCAAGCCTGTGACAATTGAGGTCATCTTCCTAATAAGTTCGGTGTCTTCTCCATAACTCTCATAGCATCTTCCCCACCTGGGATCTCTACATACCTGCTTCACATTATTTAAATGAAGTCAAGATGCCTCAAGACAATAGAGTTATAAAGAGATAACAACTAGAGAGATATTGCTTAGCACCAGCTTGGTACTACGTAGTTTCTCTTTATCAATATACAAGCTGCTTACCTTCTCAAACAAACAAACAAAAAACAAGTACTACTTCTAGAGGGATAGCAGTTACGAGGGACTGGGAACATAACAATCTTAACCAAGAATTTCCAAATAGAAAAACGACAAATCATGTTTTTCTTGTCTCAGTTAGCAACATACTACTCCCTTTGTCTCAATTTGTTTGTCCTACTTTTCTTTTTAGTCCGTTTCAAAAAGAAAGTATCTTTTCTTTTTTGGCAACTCTTTCATTTTCACTTTCCACATGGCATGTTTAAGACCACAAGATTAAAGGGCATTTTGGTACATTCTATATATCTTTAGCTCAAGACCACAAGATTCAAAAGTCTTCTCAACTTTCTTAAACTCAATGCCAAGTTAAAACCTGACAAATAATTTGTAACAGAAGGACTAATTAAGAATTCAAATTATAAACTTTGATGTGATACTTAGGAGAATCCTTTTTCTATCTTGCTCTAAGTGTATATATGTCCAACGTCTCATGTTTCCTTTACTTTATTCATCCATGAAATTGACCTAATACAAAGACAATAAAGGGACAAGTAACACGTTCAACTTACAGCAACACAGGGAGCAAAAGTATAGTTAATGCCACAAGCCCTGACTTCAAGAGCAGTCACAATCCCAATCTTCTGAACCAAATCTGTATCTCTGCTCGACATTTATCTAATTTAGGTCTTGATCTTAAATGTCAGCTATCAATAAGAAATTGGTAATAAAGATTAAAGCTTGACATTAATTCAACCTGGTGGCTCCAAGGCCCACATTTTGTGGAAAAATGGTAGCACCATAAACATTGTTATTGCCATGAATAGCGTCAACTCCATAAAGAAGCGGAATCCCAAGCCGTGATTCCAGCGCAGCCTTTTGAAATCCGTCAACCATATATGCCCAAGCTTCCGATGGGGCATCCTCAAATGGTGCACTGCCTCCAACACTGAGTATACTCCCTGCGCCACGAAAACAGGTTCAAATAAATTTCAGCCAAGAAATTTGTCACAATTCCAGAACATCTTAGGCCCGGGAATAGAATCCTCTATACCTGTTCCTCTCCATTTAGGTCCAATTCGTCTTATAAGTGTTCTCAAAGTCCCAATCTTATCCTAAATACATAGCTAGTTCAATACCAACCAGTTAGTATCACCTAAAAGAGTCATTTATATGCATTCCACTTTATTCAGCTCATTTCATTTCAATTCAAAATAAAAGATTCTCTGAATCTCACACTTGTCCCTCTACATGAATAACTAGCTTAACCCAACTAATTAGGATCACCTAAATGAATCCTATATACCCGTCCACTCTATTCAAGTCCACTTCAATCCAATGCTAAATAAGGGGTTAACTAAATCTCATACTTACCCAACTAGTTAGAACCACCTTACTTTTATAAGGCAGTTACAACAACAACATACCAAATGTAATCCCACCAAGTGGGATTTGGGGAGGGTAGAGTGTGCTCAGACCTTACCCTACCTCATAGAGATAGAGAGGTTGTTTCCGATAAACGCTTAAATAAAGCCTGCCAAACAGTTTGCAAACAGAGATAAATGCTTATAAGACAGTTAGTAATGCCTAAATGAATCAATTTATGAGGACTCATTCTATACACGGGCATGTAAAAAGATATTTGCACAATCAGGTCATTGCATGTAACTCTACTTAATAATCATTCATCGGTAACCTATGACAAATGGTAAGCAACCCAATGTAACAGGTTAAATTACTCTGATTGTGTAAAAATCCTTTACCTCGTCAGTGTATATAACTTAAACCCATTATTTATCTCAATTCTTCTCTATCCAGGTTGATTTCATTCCAATACTAAATAAAGTGCTCTAAATATCACACTTATAACTACACCAACAACTCATTTAATCTATCACTTTAACTGGAGTGGACTTAGCACTTCGGGCCAAATTCAATAGCTTTTATCCAAATTTCGTTTTTGCCTGTTGAATATGTATAAATGACTAATTTAGAACTCAATACCTTAACAACAACAACATACCAAGTGAAATACCACTCATGGGGTCTAGGTAGAGTAGAGTGTAAGCATGCTTTATCCCTACCTCGTGAAGATAGAGAGGTTGTTTTTGAAAGACCCTCGGCTCAAGCGCACCAATTTCAGATATACAATTCAGATATGAAGAAGAAGAAAACATAACACTAATAAGAGCAAAATAGTGCAGTAGCACAAACACAATTAACTAATGATGATAGATATCAAAAACTAGAACTACTAATACAGCTAGTACAACGACAGACACCAACAAGCCTAAACCCTTAAAAGCAAGGCACTTCTCAACTACCTTCTAACCTACAACTCATAAACTCAAATGAACTAAATTTCCCGAACTCATAACCTTCAAATCCCGACTCCACCTCAAAATCCATCAGTGCCATTCTATTTTTATTTTTTAGGGCAAAGAGGGGAAAAAAGGCATACCTATAGAAAGGTCAGTAATGACAGAGGGAGTAGCAACACTGCGTTCTATCTGAGTCATTTGGCCTATTTTTTCTTCAAGTGTCATCCGAGATAACAAATCTTTTACTCTTTCCTCAATAAGAGCTGATGGGTTCTTGTACACAAAATCCATTTCTGCTTATTACAAGTATTCAACAAAAAAGTTGAGATTTTTCTTGAATACTTGTGTTAATAGTAATTGGGAAAGAACTTAAAAGTGGGATTATTCAGAAATGAAGAAAATGGTGATAAGTGGAATACCATTAACGCTCTCTGCAAGTTAAACTTAGAAGATGAAGAAAGAAAGAAAGGTAGAGTGTCTCCAAATTGAAGTGAAAAGTGCACAGAAATACAAACATTTGTCTTTTAGGAAGAAAGACAAAATTACAAAGAAAGAATCTGTACACGTGTCCGAGAAAATTGTCGGTATTTCCGTATTAGTTGATCATTATATTAAGTGAAAAAGGACAAATATATCCCTGAACTATCGTAAATGAT
Source organism: Solanum infundibuliforme (assembly GCA_029582565.1). Classification (NCBI taxonomy): domain Eukaryota; kingdom Viridiplantae; phylum Streptophyta; class Magnoliopsida; order Solanales; family Solanaceae; genus Solanum; species Solanum infundibuliforme. The sequence continues at coordinate 18,070 of JAJOOG010011793.1, forward strand.
ATGTAGATACCATCCGTCATACTTTTGGGACATTGGTGCCTCTGTCGTCCAAAAACTAGAGCATATACATCGTTTATATTAACGGACATACACGTGTCATAATCTTATCCACCGACCCAATATTTATTAAATATCGGATTGACGTATAAAATTGCACCACGTGTCCCTATTTAGTCTTTTGTTAGAGTGACGGCAGGAGCACCAATGTCCCAAACATATGACGGATGACATCTACATACCATTTACGATAGTTCGAGGGGTATATTTGTCATTTTTCCCTTATATTAAAAATAGTTGTCTTATATTAGCTATTCACTTTACTAAATCAAGAAAGAAATTAATTATTTTTTCCTTATATTAACCTTGTAGTTAATTCTTTTTTAAAGTGTTCACATTTGTTTGTAAAATTTCAAAAAGGTTTTTTTAGGGGTGGATTAGTAAATTATCTTCTTATTTATGATTTTTTTAAGCATCGTGCAAAACAAAAAGTGATCAACTAATATAGGATGGAGGGAGTAGGTGACTTTCGTCATGATCAATTTTGGATTATCATGTAAGACGCATGTGTTTATATGTTTAACTTTATACAAGTTTGAGTGTCTACTTGATCCAAAGTTAGAAAACATAAATGTCAGCTCAAATTAAGTTAAAGGGGGTGTTTATGTATTATCCTTATAAGAAAAGGTAAATAAATGGTAAAACAAAATATCAAAACAAACAATTGTCTCTAGACATAAGTTTATATTTTCATATCATAAGTATGATATAATAGTTGTTTTTAATAGTAATACTAAATTGAAAAAATTACAAGGTATGACTAATTATATAAATATAATTTAAAATAGGGAAAAAGGATAAATATACCTACGAAATATCGTAAATAGTATGTAGATACCCTCCGTCATACTTTTGGGACATTGGTGCTTTTACCGTCCAAAAACTAGAGCATATATGCCATTCACTCTAACGAAAGACTAAATAGGGACATGTGACACAATCTTATCCGTCGATCCGATATTTAATAAATGTTGGATCGATGGATAAGATTATGACACGTGTATGTCCGTTAGTATAAAGGGTATATATGCTCCAGTTTTTAGAGGTCAGGGGCACTAATGTCCCAAAAGTATGACTGATGGTATTTGCATACCATTTACGATAGTTCGGGGGTAGGGGTGGCAAATGGTTGGATTGGATCGGATTTGGATGGATTGAGCAAAAATGGTTTGGATTACAATCCACCCAAATACAATATGGGTAAATATGGATTTGGTCAAATATGATTTGGGTAAAATGGTTCTAACCCATTTTAAAAAATCTGTTTTTCAAAAAAAAAAAATTACCCCCTCCCCCGGGCACCCCCCACCCCCCCAATCTTTTTTATTTTCCGAAAACAAAAAAAAACTGTTTTTTCAAAAAAAATAAAATTACCCTCTCCCCCCGGGTACCCCCCCACCTTCCACCAACCGACCCCTAAATTTTTTATTTTCCAAAATTAAAAAAAATCTGTTTTTTCAAAAAAAAAAAATTTACCCCCCCCCCCCCAACCTTCCACCAACCGACCCCTAAATTTCTTTTGTTTTCCAAAAACAATTGTTTTTTC